>CAFUXE010000048.1:523342-534170 GCA_903364295.1 Serranus cabrilla | reverse complement strand
GGGGTTAACCTGACACAGGTGTGTGTGTGTGTGTGTGTGTGTGTGTGGTGTCTTCTAATGTCTTGTTTTCTTTGACCAGCAGATATTCGGTTTACATGGATATAAAAAGAAGAAAGTTAAACTAAAAAAAAGGTCCCAGATGTGTCGTCATGTCTAGATTCATAATATGATCCGGAGGAATTTCATCACCTCCTCCAGGAACTGTGTCTGGATGACAATACATCAGTATGGAGCCAAAATAAAGTGATTCAGCTGTGATTTAATGTCAATAAACAGACCAAAAGGATGCAGAAATAACTACAACTCGATGCTGATGTGGAAACAGTTTTTGTTCATGCTTTGTTAGGTCTGTTTGCAAGAACACAAGAAGACTACTTTTAAAATGACTGTTTTCTGAATGGAGTTTGGTTCAATGAGAGACCTGCTGACGGCCAAAAATGCAGCAGTACGAACCCAAAATCTTTTGCTGGGATGTTATTGTAATGAACAGATCAAACGGACTGAAAAGTCTAGTTTTTCTCGTACATTTTAAGAGAATATTAACCGTTTTTTTTCTAGTAAAAAACGTATGTTTCTCTTAAATTAATGACTTAAATTAATCTTTTAAATTTAGATCTTTTTGAAGTTTTTTCTCCTGATTTTTTCACAGAATTTATTACGCTGATCTCTGAGAATTTCAGATTTTTTTTCTTGTAAATTTATAACTGTATTCTCAGAGAACATTCAAGTGTTTTTCTTGCTAAAGGATGACTTCATAATCTCAAAGAATATTACCAGCAAGGCAGAGGGAGTAAAACGAGTCCCGAGACTAGTTTAGAGCTATTTTCTTGTTTGAAAGGAAACATAATCAGGTTCTGATGTTTCAGGGTGTGTTGAGAAGAAGCCGTGTCTCTGTGAGCGTCGGTGTGGTCCTACCTGGGGGAGCTCGGCCTCAGAGGGCGGTTCCCCCTCATGAATTACGTCCGCGCGGCGCTCTGACACGGAGATACTTCACCTGCTCGCCCGGCGTGACAGGCGGCGGGCCGGGCCGCCGGCCGAGCGCTCTCAGTGCTTAATGGCTAAATTGGGAAGACTGTTACTAATCGCTTATTGAATAATGAAAGTGACACAGCTGATAAAAGATTTCAATACGGTGGATTATTTATAATATTTCACTTAAGCCTCTCCGGCTGACTAATAAGGGGGCCGGTCGGCTGAGAGGGAAAGTGTTTGATAATAAAACACGTTCTCAGGGTTAAAGAATATCAGATGTGCAGAGGAGGAGGAGGAGGAAACGAGAGGATGGAGAGAAAAATGAGAAGAAAATAGAGGGAAGGGGGGAAAAGAAGACGAGAGCAGAAGAAATAAGGAAGATAATAAATGAAACGCTGATACAAAGAGGAATAAAAGGAAGGAAGAGGACGAGGAGAGAGAAAGAGGAGAGGGAAACGGAGAAAGGGAAGTCTATCCGTCACTCAGACAGCCACTTGCCCTGTCGGCTGCTTGATGCCTCCGTGATGGAGAGACGAACATTACACATCTGCTGCGGCTGCCACATCTGTTCATCTGCTCACCAGCTCAGAAACAGTCTGTGTTCAGATCGCTCACAGCCGAGACGGAGCCCGAGGCCTCCAACACCTACACACCGTTCACTTATTCCCCCTCAGATTCACTTTCTACAGAACCACAATTTCTTAATAAACGACTAGAAAAGAAATTAAAAAGAGAAACACAGGCTGAGCAAGCCTCAAAAGCAAAAAAAAAATCTCTTTTTCTCTCACAAATATGACTTTGAAAAACATCTTTTTCTTTTAAGTTTGAGGAGTTTCTTGCAAATGTATGACTTTATCATTTCGGAGAAAATATTTCAGTTTTTTACCATAAATTTTTGACTTTTTTCTCGTAATTTTTATCATGTCAAGAAGTAAAATTTTCTCGTAAACGTATTACTTTGAAATCTCAGGGAAAAGTTTTATGTTTTTTCTTGTAAATTTCCCCCCTAAATCTCTGAGAATTTAATAGTAAGTTGTTATTTTTACAAGAATATTTTCTCTTAAATGTGAGACTTTTTTCTTATAAATTAATCACATTATTTCAGATTTTTTTCTTGCAAATTTAATGCTTTATAATTTCACAGAAATTTTGAATTTTTTCTCGCAAATTAACTTCATAATCTCAGAGAATTTACAATCTTTCTCGTACATTTCTGTTTTTATTTTCCTTGCAAAATGTATTACTTTATAATGTCAGAGAATTTTTTTTTCTTTGTAAAACCTGTAAATTTGTGGCTTTTTTTTCGTAAATTAACCACTTTTCTCAAAAATGTTATAACTTTTTTCTTGGAAATTAAAAAAAAAAATTTTTAATTATGAATTTGCGGCTTTAATCTCGGAGAACATTCACAGTTTGTTGGTAATTATTTTCTTTTTAAATAAAACCGTCCTCGTGGCTTCGTCCTCGGCGAACGCTTCAGCCTTCCACCGAGTACGAGCGCCGACCACACGGCGAAGGTTATGTCACAAACTGAAGAAGAAGAGGACAGGATGAAAGGATGAAGGGCTGAAAGAATGAGAGGATGAAGAGATCCGTCGCTCACAGCAGGAGGTCGGGAGTCTCACACGATCACATGACTGCGTTTCCCAACCCGGGTCCCAGATCAGCTTCATACTGGTTACAGCAGCGTTACAATAAGTAGATCAAGAGAAGAAGTATCCAAGGAGACGGATAAATGGAAGGATTTGGATAAATAAAAGTAGATATTTGAAGGTATACAAGTGTTATGAATACTTGTAAGTGTGCAAGTAAATATATTTTTGGACGTATTTGGAGGTATACAAGTATAAATTTATATCTGGAATACTTGAAAGTATACAAGTAGGTAGATATTTGGAGGAAATACGAGTAAATATATCTTTAGAAATAACTCTATGAATGGAAGTGTTAAGACGTAGACGAGTAGAAAGTATTTAGAAATAATTCTAACCTAAATGAACCTAAATTAACTGGAATCTAGACGAGTAAATATCTATTCAGAAGTAATTGGAAGTATGCAAGTAGATATTTGGAATTATGTAGATTTGTAAATATTTAAGTATATTGAAAGCATTTACACGGAAGTTTGGACACGTAGAAATATAAGGAAGTATATTGGAAGTTTATAGATTAAAAGAATCTGGAGGTCCTGGGCGGGGAAAGTGTGAGGCGAGGGGAGGGGAGATGGCGTTACCTTCCGCAGTACCAGAGAGGCCGTCGGCCTTGAAGTTACTCGTGCTCTTCTTCCTGCGGTGCTTCTTGCGGTTGGCGTGCGGCGACGGCGGCGGCTCCATCTTGGGGCTGGTGGTGCTGGAGATACTGGGACTGGAGCAGACCGAGTCCCCCAGACCGGTATCTGCAAAATACAGACCAACACGGAATAAATCAGGCTTCTTAGTATTTGGAAATAAGTATGTATATAGATATTTGGATGTATTAAGTAGCAAGTTTTTAAGCATTTAAGGACAAAGATTTGGAAGTAAGCATCTTTGTGCAATTTTGCATGCTTTGTTTTCTGCGTCCTGATTGGCTAAGGGACTGTAGACCCTTAGCCAATCAGTCTCCTCCGTGCCGTGTCTCTTTTACAGTACAGAACGCGTTCAGCTTGCCAAATTGACATAAATTGACATAAACAGTTTCTTCGATCGCTGACAGTGTGACTGAAGTTTGAGTGTTTGAACAAGAGAGAAATGTGAGAAAATGTTAATGCCTGTCTGAGACAAGTGTATAAAGTGTGTAGTGAACCTTTAAACATTTATAATCATTGTAAAAAATAAAGATGAATACTTTTAGATCGTAACTCCCGTAATTAACGAAGGACCACTTAGTTATTTGGAAGTGTTTGAAGTATCTAAGGATGGAAATAGTCTCTAATAATGTCATTATCTAAAAGTAAGTAAGTACACAGATATTTGAAGTATGTGTACATAAATATTGAGCAGATCATCCAGTTGGAGAAGCGCTCACAAGGTTTATTAGTAATTTATTTATTATAACCTAAAAAAATATAAGAACCAGAACCAGAACTCGGGATCAGGATCCGGACCAGGATCAGGACCAGGATCCCTGGTCCAGGTCTGGAGGGAGCGGCCTCTCTCAGCCTCTGCTCGTCACGGCGCCCGCTGACAGCTGTGACTAGCGGCGGAATAAAATAACATTCAGCTTCCATCAATATCAGAGCGCGACATGAGCACGGTGTGTGTGTGTGTGTGTGTGTGGAAACACAACACACACACACGTTTATACACAGCGGCTGGTCGGCGGCGAGCGGCAGACAGCCCCAAGGACGGCCATAACTTATTTTACAATCGTTTAGTCTCAGCTCAAGTGGAAAATGTGACAACTTATCTCTGCTGACAAGATGCCATCCCCGAGAGTGCAATTAACCGCCGTGGATTAACGGCCCTCCCATCTGCACGCCGCGCTCCATCCACGTCAACCCCCCCACCGCCACCGCCACCCTCAACACTTTCCCTCCATCCCTCTCCTGACTGCTGTGGGTTTTCCCTCAAATCTGAAGCTCATCAACAGTTTGGAAGCACTTCCTGTTTACTGTACTCACAAAAAAAAACGGTAAAACGTCCGGGAGAAGAACAGAAAGTTATTTTAAAGATACTTTCTCAAAAAATATGGATAATATATATTTCAATATCTGTTTTTAAAAATATATATCTGCAGAACAACTTTTTTTTTTTACTTACTAATATGACGGTAAGCGCTTGGCAACTTTTACCCTTTTTTTTTTTACATTAAATTTAAAGATTATATAAATTATAATCTGTATTTCTTTGTATTTTGACGTAGAATTCACTGTAATTTAACATTCAAGACCATTAAGTAATTGGATAAAACTACAAAAAAAAAAATCTATAATGCCCAACTTCCATTTTCAGGTTAATATTTGCATTAAAAGGTTTTTTTATTTGCACTTAATATAAAAATTGTAAAATAACACAGCATTTTTGGAAAATATGTTTTTTTTTGTATCAATAAAAGTATCAGTACAAAACACCTCCATTTAAAATCAATCACATCAGCTACATTTACTTTAATCTTCCGATATTTCCTGAAAAGTATCTTTTTCCCCAAAAAAATTGCCAGAAATGCCCCGTTTATTGTAAAGAGAAACTGTCAAAACATTATCATCAGAGTTTGAACTTTCACATGGTTCTTGAACGGATCATCGGTTAGAAAAGATCACTGAATATCTGTTTACACAGAGCTGAGGGGAGAGGACAGGAGAGGCTGCAAACATGGAAATAGTTCAATATAAAGATTCCATTTTAAGTCCAATTAAAATTGATTCTTGTAACTTTAACCACTTGTGCTGATTCCAAAGCATGTCTGTGACTCTTTGTTTGACCTTTGTGGTTGTAGTTTTTAAAGTTTTTCTTAGTTTCAGGATCGTAAAGCTGAAAAAGGCTCCTGTGATGTTGTTGTGAACCCCGGCAGCACTTCACACACAAATAGAATATTGATTGATTGATCAGATTTTTTTTGGTCGTCGCATCATCAAGATGGCTGCGTTGTGGAGATGTGTGTCTGTGTGTGTGTGTGTGATGTGTGTGTGGCCCTTGGGAGTCCATTGAAAGCATTTCACACATTTAAACGTTATTTGAGGAAGTCTGGAGGGCAAAACACTGACGACAGAGCTGTCAGTCAAGCTTACTGTCACGGCAACACACACACACACACATACGGCCTGACAGCTGTCACTCTTGTGTGTGTGTGTGTGTGAGATTGTGTTTAGAAGGTAATATTAGTGTTTAACAAGGCAGCATTAGAGGCCTGGCAGCTGGATCAATGGGAGACAAATGATAGGCTCCCTGATGGAGCTGCGCACCGGGGCCCTCTGACCCCCAGCAGGCTACCTGCAGTGGAGCTGCGTGTGTGGACCCAATCTGTGGAGGCCCTGGGATTTAATGGTGTCATGTGCAACTTTTCTGCATCAAACGTGTAAAAAAAATGGCATTGATGTTAAATATATGTATATTCTATTCTATTAAAATCTTTATATTGAACAATTTCCATGTTTCTAGCCTCTCCTGTCCTTTCATTTACTCATTTTCTCAGAATATTTTTTAAAATGTATATTTTTGTACCTGTGCTGACTCCGGAGTTGGCGATGACGGTGGCGTCGGTCCACTGGTCGGCGCTGGACACGGAGTAGGAGCGCTGGTGCATCCCCTCCAGGCCGCGGCTGTTGAAGGACACCAGGCTGACGCCGCTCGCCATCTGAGACACCGACGAGCTGGTGGTCACCGAACCTGAGACAGGAAGTTAAACATTTAATGTTCAGGAGACACGTTCTGGTGCTTTTTCAGCTATTTTCTTGTGAATTTCTAGTTCATTTCTGGTAAATTTCTGGTGGGTTTTACAGTTAGTTTGTAGTGAACTTCGAGTTAATTTCTGGTGAATTTCCAGTAAATGTCGAGTGAATCTTCAGTTGATTTCTAGTAAATTTCAGTTGAATTTCCAGTTTCATTTATGAAATTTTTTAGGTTAATTTCTGGTACATTTTCAGTTATTTTCTGGTCATTTTAGGCAAATTTTCGATGAATTTCAGTTAATTTCCACTTAATTTCTAGTGAATTTTCTATTTTCTAGTGAAAATGTAATTTCAAAATTTATTTTTAAATTTTTAGCTAATTTCTGGTCAATTTTCAGTTATTTTCTGGTGAGTTTTTATTAATTTCTGGCAGATTTTCAAGAAATTTCTGGTGTATTTACAGTAAAATTCTGGCAAATTTTCATTTATTTTCTGGTTAATTTCCATTCATTTTTTTGGGAAAACAGTGAACTTATTTGAGGGGCAGGTGATAGGAAATGATGTTGTTGTTGTTGTTGTTGAATAAATGAGTCAACCCATTCATTAAATAGTTAATTTAATTTAAAAAGGTGTATTATTGGGTTTCTAATGTCTGCTTATGACATGGTGAAAGCAGCCTGATGAAATAATGCTGTAATTCCCATTTTATCCTCATAAATTCTTGATCATTTCCTGTTAATTCCCATGAAAAGTTTTCCAGGATTCTGCACAGCGAGCCGTGTTAACACACACACACACACACAGAAACACATAAAAGGCAGCTTCTTACAAGCTGGCTGCTTAAATCAAACCGTGGAGTTGGAGAGCGGCTGCGTGGTCCAACAGCCGGGTGAATCATCCCTCCCTGCCTCCCCCCCTCCCCCCCCTCACCCTCCCTCCTTCTCTCATTACAGCTCATTTCTTGGTGCTGGCTGAGTGGAGCCAGGACTCTGATTGCATTAATATTCATGACAATAATTAGTACATGGAGTACGGCTCACTGAATATTCATGCTATTAGCTCGGGCCTCCTGGATCCCAGTGAGTGTGTGTGTGTGTTTGATTTAACCGCCTCATAAGAGCTGCTTTTATGTGTGTGTGTGCGACACAGAGGAGCGCTCGTTTCCCTCCACCTTTGGTTTTTTACGACGTCTTCCTTCAGGTGCAAAGAAAGTGTGTTTCAAGGCTGTTTTATACATTTATTTATTTATTTACTTTTTAATTTTCATCTTTGAATGTTCAACCTTTATTGCTTTCACGAAGGACAAAACACGTTAATGATAAGGCTTCAAGAGCAGCAATTAGTGGCGTAATTAAATAATAAATGTGCTCGTGTCGGTGTAATTGCTGGTTATTCCTCAACGCTGACCCCTCGACATGACGCCGCACTTCAAAACAAATCCTTTGATTCTCACTCTTACTATTTCCAGACAATTTCTCAGGAATTTTTAGTTCATTTCTGGTGAATTTCAGGTGAAATTCTGCTACATTTTCAGTCAATTTCTGCCAAATTTCCAATTAATTTCTGTTAAATGTCAATACTTTTTACTAATATTCATTATATTTTCTTGCTATTTCTTTAGCTTTTATTCACCAAATCCAGGTGAAATGTTATTTCTCCAACACTGGAACGAGAAAAATAACAATTAAACATTGATCTTGATACTTAAAGATGCATTTCTGGATCTTATGAAACCCAAAAGTGGCTGAAATGTTACTGTTGATGTTTGAAACGTATTTAATATGTCTCTCATACTGATGACCAGGGGCGGATTGGGCTTATCTGAACAGTGTTTTTTTGTCAACAATGTTTTCGTTGTGTTGTTGTTTTTTGTTCAACACCTACAACATCATTGGATTAACTGATTTTGACTTTCACATCTCATTATAATTGTGATTTGTGAATTTACTTTTATACATTCTCCTTTTCTGCAGCCTGCGAGCTGATCAGAACAAACTGTTCTGTGTTATACATTGTTATTGTTGTTATTTTCACACAGATGGAACAGCCGAGTTATCAAAAAACAAATATAAAAGGTGCAATTAATCCTTCTGAGTTTTGGCCTATTTGATCAGTTTCTGCCTGCATATACAACCATGCTGGTAAAAAGTCACTTATATGACCTGTGATTATTTTTCACTTTGACTTACTGAATCCACATTTAAAAAACAAAACAAAACACAAACATTTAAAAAAAAAAAAACAACTTTCAGACGTATCATGTGTTCAGCTGGTGGATCGGATTAACCAACTGCTTGGACAGTTCCTAGTCCTGCCAGTCGACATTGTGTCACGGTCTTCAGTGTGTTTGTGAGTTGTTTTCGTGGCGTTCACCTAAGACTTCATTTCATCCCAAAGTCTCGCCACAAATCATCAGTCGCACCTCAGATGTAGCGGCGTCGACTAAGACTGGGAGCCTCCATTTGAAACCACTGACACACTCTTCTTAGCGACTCTGGCTGTGTGCTACAAGCTGGTGTCCATGTTAGTTTCTACGTACGGTTTTTAACCGTGACTTCAACCTCTCGCTCACCTGGAGTTTGTCCGAGCTGCAGGCTGCTCATGTCCTTGGTGAGCCCGTTGGTCTTTGGACTCGGCACGGCGGCGCAGGTGGACACGGCGCGCGGCGGCCTCTTCCCCGGCACCTTCACCGTGGTCCTCAGCAGGTCGATCTCTTTGCCGTGGACGTTCTGCATGTAGTCCTGAGAGAGAGAGAGACGGTGCTGTATGTTAAACACCTGTTTGTGTTCAGACAAGAAATCTTTTCTGCTGAAAACTGTCCATAAATAACACAAAGTCTGGTGTGATTCTGTGGCTGATCAGAGACAAATATTAGCTAGAAATTGTATGTAACTGCTGACCATGATGTGTTCAAATATGTCTCAAAGAATGAATGAAAATGTGTCTAAAATAAAGAATTTAATGATATTACTGAACTTGTTTGAAGCAGAGAGTGAAGGAACCAGACGGACGGTGGATCATTATGAGTGTGTCGCTCTGTGGTGGGAGGGGATTATCTCCACATAATAAAGCAGCCAAATCCCTAAATTGTACAACGGAAACAAAAAGCGCTAATCCCTCAAAGTGGCGCTGAAGTGGCCGACCGCTCCGCCCGTTGGCCGACACGCCCCAAACACGCCTGAGACGCCGTCGGGCGCCTCGGATGCCCCCCGATGACCAGCTCTCCTCCGGATCAGAGACGTGAATGAAAACACAAGAAGAGGTGTTAATGACGGACGAGAGGCGCTTGTTAAATCCACCCCCAGCCCCCCCCGCCTCTGAGCAGGGGTGGAGTGTCAGCGGTGACCCGAGAGAAGCAGGGCATTGTGGGAGGTCGGCCTCCTCTTCAACATGAAGGCGATGAGGAGAAACAAAGCTCACGCAACCCGCTGGGCCGGATTACAACCACTGCGCGCTACTGTACTGCTATCTTTGTGGGGACCGGGCGCTCCAGACGGAGGAGCGAGGACAATTTGGACATTTTGGAAAAGCGAGGGCATTTCTTTAAAGCGGGAATTTGGGAAATCTTTGTTGTATTTTGGGAAGCTTGATGACAAGTGTGTGTCAAATCGGTGTGAAGGAGCTGAAAAATAAAAATAAAGATTAGCAGCGTGATGTGTAAGGCTGTATTTCTTTTTGCCAACCCTCGGCCGACTTTTTGTTTTCAGCAGCGTGTAGAAAACAAACTTTTATCGCTTCCTGAATCCACAGGTGTCTTGGTACAAATGTTGTCAGGAAGAAGGTGAAAAAACGCTCAAAATTTAAGTTAAATTTTAGCGATAGAAAAACTGACATGTCCACTTTATGCTGTAAGATGCGGTTCCTAAACAGTCTGTGAGTAGCATAAATCGGGTACGACTGGAAAGCTGAGACTCAGATTATAAAACGAGCTGCTGTGATAATCACAGCCTCAGGAAACTTTACAACCACAAACTAGAGACCCAGAGCATTCAGAGGACGGATGGTTTCCTCAGCATATTGTCAATAAGTGGGTTTCTTGCACAAAAAATACAGAAAATCAAAAGGTTTTGAAACCAAATCACTGTAAGGATTTTTCTCTGGTGTTCCTCAAGGTCTGGAGGGATATTTAAAAAGGTTTTATTGATTGACAGGTAAAATAAAAGGCTGCATTTAGCACCAAATGTGTGTAACAAAGAGCCAAAAATTGCTGCTACAATTTATGAGAGATAAGTGAGCATGAGAATGGACTTCATATATTCATATAGTGATGTTTTAAAGAATGAATTACTAGATCTTCATATTCATGCTTCTTGAACACTTGTGTACTTGTTAGGACACAAAGCTTCCCTGAACCTCAGATTAACCCAAAACGAATTACAACTTCAAGTCATCACTGTCAGACAGACGCTAAAAAGCAGCGACGTCCAGAGAAAATGTCCTCACTTTGCAGCTCGGAGACTCTAATTGGTCCTCGCAGAGATGGAGTTACCGGCGCTCGCTCTCTCTCTCTCTCACAACACACACACACACACACACACACACACACAC
>CAFUXE010000048.1:501664-517762 GCA_903364295.1 Serranus cabrilla | reverse complement strand
GTTCTATTGTCATCACCTTCGTTCTATCGTCATCACCTTCGTTCTATTGTCATCACCTTCGTTCTATTGTCATCACCTACGTTCTATCGGCATCACCTTTGTTCTATCATTAGGATTAAAGGATTTGAGGCTTAAAAGAAGGAAAGGAAAATTGTTTTTTATCTTAAGTTTTACAAATTGATGCCAACAGCTCACTAGAATATGTGTCCGACTCTCACTTTCATAAAAACGGTGAAGGATTTAAGGATGCATGAATAAATGCTGCTGAAGCCTTTCCCTTCCCTAAATTGCCCATTTTTATAACCTAGTCTTGTATGAAAAGACAGACACACTTTCTGCAGAGCTTGTGGAAATCTTAAAGCTTTAATAAAACTACTTTTTCAGGTAAAACTCGAGTAAAGATTGAACCAAGAAGGTCGGGGAGATGTTTGAGTTTGAAGTGGACAGCTGAACTGATCTGCGGAGAGCCAATATTTCTTACACTCTCCCATCCAAACCTGGTATTTGGGGAGGGAGACGTCAGCAAATTAATTTTGGCCATCCATCCAGCGGATGACAAGCGATCAGTTTGCTCGAGGGGAAGGCTAATTGAACGCCGCGTCGAAATCCTCCTGATGGGTAATATCTTTCATTATTCACCTCCCCGGGCTCCGTGACACACACACGTCGCCTCTTATTTTACCTTCGGGAGGGAGGAAGGGGGGAGGCAGCCATGACAGCTCACAAGGTCTCCACATGGGAAAATAGATGTGTGGAGATAAATACACCCTCAGATATACTCTCTCCTTCTCCGCCCCGGTGAAGTATTGTGGGGTAGTGCTTTGGAAAAGGTCGCTGGCTCGGGGGGGCGAGGAGATGAAGTCATTTGTTAGGCATCCGAAAACGTCCGAGGGCGAACTGAGGGTTCTTCTTTAAAGATCACAACAAGGAACCAGGGCAGCGTGTTGTATCAGATATAAATGATCGTTATGGATCCCCCAAAAACACACAGAACTCCTCCGGGACACGTTCCCTCTTCTCCCGCACTGACACACTTCCTCCTCGCCGCGGTGAAGTATTGTGGCGTGGTGCTTAAGAAAAGGTCGCTGGCTCGGGGGAAGCCAAGAGATGAAGTCATTCGTTAGACATCTGAAAAAAACTCCACGGGGCTCAAACCTGCGGGCCTCTGATTAAAGACCACGGCAGTCACATGGCGGACAGCTCGGGAATGTTGGATGGAAACATTTATTGGCTGGTCTTCATGTTTCATATCAATAAAATCTGTACAATGGAAACCATAAACCATAATACTGATAAAGGTATTACATTTGTGCCATTAATACACATTTGTTACAAAAATTTGTCCCATTTCAGTCATCAAATTTGACTAAATAAACACATAAATCTTAGTGAGACAAAAGATTTCTAAATGTAGATTTCACCAGAGTTTACATTGATATTAGTGATTTTTTTTCTTTGAGTATCTTCATCTTTACAATCGAAGTGTTATAAACTGATAAAATTATAAAATTGTACCATTATTTCAGTTTCTTATTTTTTACAAAAATCTCATTTTTTTCATCAAATTGGACTGGTATATCTTAGTGATACAAAAGCTTTATAAATGTAGTTGAACAAACACTTTAAGGTCATTTTAATTCAAGTTATCTGAACTATTTACATGCTTTGGTTTCTGAGATATGATTATTTTTATGAGAAGTTTTAACAGGAATATTTCCACAAAACATAACTTGAATTTCTCGGATAAATAAAGATAAAAAAATTGAATCTATATATACAACAAAAGCCCACGAGTGTCATAAATGTTGGGGAAAAAAAGTTTGCCTACATATTGAACTATTTCCATGTTTCCAGCCTCTCCTGTCCTCTCCTCTCTGATCTGTGTAAACAGTGAATACTTGTCACGTAACCGCTCGTTTCAGCAGAATCAATCCTGGCTTCACAGTGTCTCTGAGGAGCAGAATTTAATGTTTTTAGCAGGATCTGGATAGTGCAAACACTTTACTTTTGGAGTTATTTTGAGAGAAATATCAACATTTTTAAGCTGTTTCCGGTAAGTTTCGGAGAGTTTAAACTCCGATGATGATGCCTGTATTTCCCATTTCTTTCTAGGATAAACAGTGTATTTTTTAGCATTTTTTTAAAAAGAAAGCAGATACATACACCACATCGGACTTATAAAACAGAATTCTTCTGTTGAGTGAATCTGAAAGAATCCGTGTGATAAAGGAACTTTCTCTCCGGTTTGTTTCCTCGGAGAGGCTGCCTGTCTGTTGATACAGACTAATCTACTCTCTAATCACTCAATCACACCCCTATTTTCCTCAGACAATGGTCTCTCCCCAGGCCTGCTGAAGGGAGTGACAGCGGATCTCAGAGAAGATACGGGGGAGGCACTATCAGCGGAAAAGACCCGGGACGATCTGGAGAGGGGCCGGAGACCTTTTGTTCTTCCACGTCCCCGGAGAGCAGGAGGCTAAATTAGAGGTGTGACGGCTGGCGGGAGGGAAGCCGGACGCTCTATCGGTGGTGACCATCTGATCACAGCTCATCCATCATCCTCTGAGACAGAGGACAGTGTGGAGGTTTGTGTTGGGTGGCTGAAATGTTCACTTGTCTTATCAAGGTGGGGAAAAAATAAAGGGAAGAAACTCCAGGTAAATCTCCCCTGGTGGGGAGAAGCTGAACGCTACGTGAAGAGATTTACATTTAGCCTGGTTTAAAATAAATAAAGAATATCTCGTCAGCTCATGTCCGTCTATTTTTATCTTTACCCCATTTAATTCCTTTTTTTAATTTATTTAATTTTTCTAATTTTATTATTTGTATTTTTATCCCCTTTTTTTAAACTTTTATTTATTATTTCAATTTATATTACTTATTACTTACAATTTTTTTAATTATTTAAATACATTTTTTTTGGTTAATATTGTTATTTTCTTTATCCCTGTTGATTTATTTTTTGAATGTAATTTATTTTGCTAATATTGTTATTTTTATATTGATTTTTTTAAAACATTATTTTTTGCTAATATTGTTATATTTATCCCTTTTAATAAAGTCTTTCAATGTATTTTATCTTGCTCTTATTATTTCTTATCCTTATCCCTTTCAATCATTTTTTTAAAATGTATTTTATTTTTCCATTGTTATTTTTTCATCTTTATCCCTTTTATACATTTTTTTTAATTCATTTTATTTTGCTAGTATTATTTTATCTTTATCCCTTTAATACACTTCTTTAAAATTAATTTCATTTTTTAAAATTTTTATCTTTATCTTTTATTAATATTTTTTTTAAATACATTTTTTTTGCTAATTTTTTTTTATCTCCATCCTTTTGAATCTTTTTTATTTTTATTTTGCTGACATTGATATTTTTATCTTCATTCCTTTTAATCAGTTTTTTATTTATTTTGCTATTATTGTTGTATTTATCTTTATCGTTTTTTATCCATTTATTTTATTTTGCTTTTATTGTTATCTTTTTATCTTTATCCCTTTGAATCCAATTTTTACATATTTTTGCATCTTTGCATTAAAAGAAAATCCTGCATGGTGATATATGGAGGATCGAGTATGTTTTCATACTTGAGTGTAAATTTTTTTGCTGTGATAATGTCAATGCAAAGGAAACTGACTCCTTAATCAACTCTGTTAGTGCTTTAAAGTTGAACCAGTTGTTATTTTGCAGGACAAACTTCAATAATTCAGGATTTTATTTTTGAGTATTTCTTGTTTTCTGTCTTTAAAGTGAAAAATCTTGCATTAGTGTATTAGTTTATTGTTTGTAAAGGATCATGCAGCCTTGGTGGAGCGCTGCGTTCTCCTCTTTAAAGACTTTTGTGTCTTTGCATGTCGACGTCTCTACAGGAGCTGACGGATAAACAAGTCGAGGTAAAACGGCACAAAACCCACGACTGACATGAAAACACACACAGACACGCAGCAGCATCAGTCTCCATGACAAGGTCGGCGTTGACGAGGCAAGGACGGCGAAGGGCAGGCCCGGGGGAGCAGGACGCAGACCAGATCAAATAAAACACCACAGAAGAAGAGGGGGGCTGAGGAGGAGCTGATTTATCTGATAAGAGTTCTGGGTAATTAATTAGAAACTCAATTATCCAAACCTTACTTCAGCAGTCTCAATTCATTAGTGGATAAAAAACCTCGCCCCTCGCTCCACTCTGACAACCGGAGCGAGGCGGGATGTGAGGAGGACGCCACTCGTCTTCCTCTGCGAGGGACCGTCAGGTCACCGCCGGGCGCCTTTGTCCAGCTCGCATACACACAAACACTTACACGAGTGTTTGAAACAACAAAGCGGCCGTGGGGACACTTCCAGCGTGCTCGGAGCAACACCCCCGTGCCAAACAAAAGCTGCAGCGAGCGCTCCGTGGAGACCGCCGCGCCGCGCCGAGGCGTAATGAGCACAATCTAAAAATGCTCTTTGATTGACGCTTGTGTTCCTTGTTTTAATTATTTCTCAAACTAAAAAAGGCAGAGACGTCGCTCCGACACATCCTCGACCCCCACCCGCACACAAATCTCATTTCCAGGGGTTAGTGTGCATGACAAAAATGTCATCATGGCCAAAATGGCTCCGAGCAGTGACAACCTTTCCCAGGGAAATGATATTTTTCCAATCCGGCGGAAGGCGGATCGTGTCACCCTCGTTAAAGCCTTGATAGCAGGTCTTTAATATTCACCGTCTTAATTAGGGCCGCAGTTAATTTCATTAAATTCTTTGGCTGCTAAATGAAGCAGATTATGAGACATCTTTTATTGCGAAGCGTGAAATTACAGCCTGCCCGCTGCCAATGGCGGGGCGAAACTAATGAATTACAGGGTAAATAACACCCGAATTAACCATCCAATTTAACTCCTTACAAAGCGCCCGGCGCCGAGGGGGGACGAGTAGACTTGTCAAAACCACCCAGCCCCGCGCTCGTCTGAGACCCCGCGAGAGGCAATTACAACCTGACACTAATCAGCTCCTCACAGGAGGAAGAAGAAGGAGAAGAAGAAAAGGAGGAGAAGAAGAAGACGGCGTCCAAAGCCTTGAGACTTCTGCTTGAGTCTGACTCGCTGAATAAACGCTCACGTTTACAGTAGGAAGTGGTCGAGATCTTTCAACAGCTCAGCGGCTGTTTTTACACAAAACATCACAGGAAGTCTCAAAGACTTGGTTTCTACGTGTTAGGAGTTTAGGAAAGTCAATACTGAGTTCAGCTACCAAATGAAAGCCAAAAAAGTCAGTAAGTTGGACTTCACATTTACACCATTGGGGCTTCGACTGCTAAGAACTTTTCTGCAACTTTTTTCTACCCAGAGAGTCTCAAAGAAAACTAGGAAGAACGGGTGATAAACGTGGAAAAAGCCTCAAGGTCTTGGACTTCACATTTACACCATTCGGGGCTTCTTTGAGCAAATTCCATTGTTTTACTTTTTCTTATTTTCTTTATACTTTTCTCTGTTTTTCTAAGGCCAAAAAAGTCTTGAAACCATTTGGGTCTTCTATGGGCTTCTACTACTAAGAGTTAATGCCATCGTTTTTCTGCAGCTTTCTCTGATTTTGTTCTACTTTTCTCTGTTTGTTCTACCTGTTATGATGACATTTTACCCACAAAGTCAGAAAAAATTGTGATATTTCAGTCAGAATCACTTTATTCTCTATGTGTCATTTAAAACGTGTTCAAAAATAAAGTGTTCACACGAATCTGATCCTGTTAAAAACATTCAATTCTGCTCCTCAGCGACACTGTGAAGCCAGGATTGATTCTGCTGAGACCAACGGTCACGGGACAAATATTCACTGAAAATCTGTTTACACAGAGCTGAGAGGAGAGGACAGGAGAGGCTGGAAACATGGGAATACTTCAATATATAGAATATGTGGAGCAAACTTATTTTCCCAACATAAGTGACACTTCTGGAGAAATTAAACTTTCTTTTTTAAGGATTGTCATTATAACTGTTATTATGGACAAAAGACATGTTTGAGCTGTTTCCAGTAAAAACGCCCTGAAACTGATAGTTGGGGATCAGAAGGTGAATAAAGAAACCATACTTTTTTTCTGAAAGGGTTAAGGTGAATCATATTCTCTGATGAGGAATTAAGATGATTAATTTGGGTTTGTCCTGATAGTGAGTAAATCTCTGTCACCGAGTCGGCCTTGAGCTCCAGTGGAGCAGCTCGGTGCTTCCAGTAAAAGGTTGTGTTTGTACTGGGCAGCTCCCAGGTGGCTGCAGACACCACTCAACCTTCACTGAGTAAATAAAGGTTCAGAAGAAGAAGAAGAAGAAGAAGAAGAGGCGCTCTCTGGTGCGCATGCAGTCCCAGCGGCTCGGCTGCTGTGTCGGAGGAAATTAATTTGTTAGATTGTTGGTTTTCAAAGCGCCTCGGTCAGCCGCCTGACAGAGACGCGAGCCTCTCTCTCCGGTAATTAGCAGCTAATTAGCGGCGTGGAGCAGATGTCGGAGGAGCCCTGCGCCGTCAACAGCCTCTGTAAACAAAGCTGGACGCATCCGCTCGCTTCAAGACAGAAGAAGAAGACGCTGCAGCCAGCGTTTCCTCTGTGGTTTCATGTGTCTGAGCAGGAGGCTTCGGCTTCGGCTCCACATGTGTTTCCTTTTTTAGATCCTCGCGCAGGTTGTTGTCCTTCAAAGAGTTAATTATTATGAACACGCTCATTAAAGGGACACTGCACTCCTGCTGCAGCGGTTCCTTTCATTTTTTATCAGTTAATCTGTGCTGTTGACTTCAATAAATCTGCAGTTTCATTGGCTTTGGAAGAAAAAAATAGAAATTTGACTTGTCTGAACTGAAGTCAGGTTTGTATATGTAGCAAATAAATAGAAATATTACAAGTATAATGCAAATAAATAAATAAATACGAATAATAGAACTGAAACTAAAAAATAAATAAATATAATAGAAGTAAAAACAAATAAATAAATAAAAATAATAGAAGTAAAAAGCAAATAAATAAATAAAGGTTTTAGAGAAAACCAAAACCAACATATAAAAAATTTAAATAAAGATATTTGCTATATATTATCTGTATTTTTCAAGTAATAATCTCGTTTCTTTAAAAGTTTAATATGACGGTGAGCGTCTTAATGTCTTTTTCACTCGCATGTAGTCAAGGAATGAAATGATTGACAGAAGAACCATCGTCGCCTTGTTGCAGCTTCGTCTGTAAAATGAATGAAACATCGTTTCAACTGGAGGAGAAGCGGTGGGACGCGGTGCTGTCTCGCTGTGCTGCTGCAACACGTTTGACCTTGTGGTGTTAACACACACACACACACACACACACACAGTTATCCTGCCAGTGTAAATGTTTATTCCTGTGCTGTTTATCTGAGTGGAAACACTCCTCTGTACATGATATCTGTGGATCTGTATCAGCTAATTGAGTCAGAGTGGAAGCCCGCCCCCTTCTCATTACAGCCGACCATGTCCTGGCCTGTGTGTGTGTGTGTGTGTGTCTGTATGTGTGTGTGGTTTTAATGAGCGCTGGACTCTCTTAACGAAGGCGTTCTCCTTTAACAGAAAGCGAGCTGCACCGGTGTCACCTCGAGTGGTCCGCAGTCGCTCTGAGAGTCGCTCTAATGAGATCAGCGCGCTGAACAAGTGGCTTAAACACTCAGTCTCACACACAGGCGCAGGTACAACACACACACACACACACACACACACGCAGGTACAAGAGAAGATAAACAGAAGAAGAAGTCTGTGGAGTAAGAGCTCCTTTTATAACTTAAATCTACAGAAAAGTCATAATTTTTTCATATAAAACCTTAAAAAAAGGTGTATGGACTACAAAACACAGCACTGTGTCCTCATTTTTTACGGCAATATATTCTATATAACTTCTATAAGTCCTGCAGCTGTGTGGAATCAGCACCATCACAACTCAACTCAAAACTGTCTTTGTGCAGAATAACACAGTTATAATGACATAAATCACAAAAGTATTATCATAATTTATTTTACAATTGGAATAAATGGAATCTACACTTTGTTACTTTTGTGTTTAATGATTATTTGCTAAAAGTTGAATGTTTTAAACATTGAGGAGACATATTTCTGAGGTTGGTCTGATTTTTTAAAGCGGATTCTCTTCCCCCACTGTAAAAAGCGTGCTCACCAGCAGCTCCACGTTTTAACCCGTGATTAAATCCACGCTAATAAAGCCCGACACGTCCTCAGCCCTGCAGAGCAGAATAAAGCAGAAGCGGCAGCGCTGCGAGCCTCCGAGCGTCCTCCGTGTTGGAGCTTTTTTTTTTTTTGGGAAGTGGACGTTAATTGATTTGATGGTTCCCTGTGGTCGCTCTCGCCTGCTCCTCAGACCTGCTCCCTCATTAGACTCTGTGTTTTAGAAACACTGGATTACATTTCACGTTCACCTTTTCCCCATTAACGCTCCATTTGCACTCGCACTTAATGAGGCTCGCCCTGCGTCACCTCTCTGTCTGCACACGTGAACTCAGACAGACACTCAGAGCGGATTATAACACAGACACACGACGAACTGATCAAACTCTTTTATCCAACAAACCATTTCAGGGTGGAGCCACATCCTGATGTCCTTATATACAACTTCAGTTTCAATTTATCACCAAAGGAAATGTTTACTGAATGCAGTTTCATGACGTGAGACTAAAGTACTATAAGTGCTTCTCTATGCTGACGACACCCTCCTATTTCAGAAGGTAAAACTGTTAATATTCAAGGGTGCAATTCAGATTTTGTAGTTGAATGATGCTGAAACCTTTTGGTTCAAGGCTGGTTTCACTCATATTTTTCCTGACTGTCACTGTGCTGTGATTGCAACATAAATATAACATAACAAATATTCTCGACGAGCTCTGAAATCTAAAACTTAAATGACAAACTCATTTAGAAGCTTTATGTTGATTTTTTTTTACTTATATAATTGTTTTTCTTTGTCTGTCTTTATATTTCAATTATATGTTTCACATAAAAATAGATGCAGAATTTATTTATTATTATTTTTTCTTTGTTTGTTTTGTTTCTCTGAAGTCCTAGGTTTTTTAAAATGATTAAAATCTATTAAAATTAAGAGTAATTGTAGTTTAGAGTGCGTTTTATATATTTTATATAGTAACACATATATACCGGACGAAAAACTTTATCAAGAGTTCAAGATTTGTCATACAATTCAAGTTCAAAACATGAAATAAAAAAATGTGGGAGTTAAATTAAACATTAAACATTAAAGTGTCATTATTCCCAGGTCACATGAACACAACATCTAAACTGGATCCAGTGAAGAAGCAGAATAAAAACTCCACTTTTACCTTGAAATATTTCATCCAGTGAGCACATGTCTGGCACTCAAACCGAATTAACTGGGACTCCGCCGCTACATTAACACCACAGAAGAAGAAGACGCTGCAGAGAGGCTCTCACTGCCTCCCTCTGCTGCGGCTGCACGCCAGACTCTTTTCTTAAACGACCACCACAAACACAAACAGCAGCAGCACATGCCTCCCCCCCATCTCCCTCTCTCTCTGCGTCTCTATGTCTCTCTCCCCTAATCAGAGATGCGATTTGTTCATTAGGAGATTACAAACGAGGCCGTGGCGGCGACACGAGAGGCCGCGATTAGTGCTCGCTAATTGCCTGATTTGCTTGTCGGGAGCACCTCAGACCCCCTCACCTCCCTCCCTCCTTTCCTCACCCCTTCAGATTCAAATTAAGAGCCACTTCAGGTGCTCGGCTCGCCGTCGCAGCGGGGACGTGTGATTATGTGAGTCGGGGTAAAGACGCTCGGCCTCTCTTCATCCTCTGCTTCCCCTTCTTGTTCTTTCGCTCCTTTTGAAACGGCGCTCGCATCAAAGCGTGACTTTGAAAGGCGTGAAGCGGGAGGCGAAGTGGACGGACAGAGGGAGAGGAGGAGGAGTGAGATCCCTCTCCGTCTCCTAATGGTCTGGTTTGGAGGACCCGGGAGAGCCCGGCGCTCTAATTGAAGTTAAGTGTGTGATTTCTCTGTTAATCACACGCAGACAGGAAGTCTCACCTGTTTGATGGGGATGGCGCGCCCGCTGCCGATGCTGTCGGCTCGAGCCTCCAGGCCTTTCTTGTCCTTGTCCGGCTCGCTCACCTTCCTTGACTGTGGGAGAAATAATCACCGTTAATATCAAGTCCTGTCTGCAACATGTGGTCCAAAAAAACGTCTCATTTTGGACGATCTGTGTGTCTCCTGAGGGACACTTTGTCCTTTTTAATTATACTTTTAATTATATTTTTAAGTCATTTTGGCTACGTTTATGCATGAGGCACACATGTTGGAGGGGGTGGGGGTAATGTTTTATTTTGGCAGGCTCATTTTTACCACTTCCCTATCTCCAAAAATTATTATGATAATTAATTTTTACATGATTTCTTTATCATGATTATTAAAATTTAAATAAAAAACTATTTACATTAAATTTTTTATGTATTTATTATTTTGTAGTGATAATCACAAAAATTTGCAAAAATAAATAAGATTAAAATTAATTAATTAGATATGTTATAGTGCACTGCGACAACCTGCAAAAAATAATAAACACATTTTTAAGTTTGAAAAAAATATTTTTAAAAAACTGTGCGTTCTGCAGCACAAAGGTTCGTCGATAAATAAATAGATATAAATAAATATAAATTATTCCTAATTAATGCGCTAAAATGAACATCTGATTACCTGTTTAGGTAAATAGTTCCAATATTAATATGCACATTTTTAAACAAGTTCTTTTGGAAAATTTTTGACGGACAAAAATGAGAGTTAAATTTGAATAAATTGTAAGTATTTTTTAATTATTTAAATTGTATTTAATTAAATTTGTATTTAATTAGTATTATTTAACTTAAAAAAAATGTTTTTATGTATTTTTTCAACTTTTACATACAGTTAAACTCGTGTAAACTCGTGTTTTATTGAGTCAGTTTGTGACTCACGGTGAAGAGGTTGGAGCGGCGTTTGGACTGCTTCCTGACGGGCGTCGGCGTGTTGGTGGTCTGAGGAACGTCGATGCGGAGCTCCTTCTGGCTCGTGGACGGCGTGGACGGCACCGACGACGAGTAGTCGCTCAGACTGCCGCCGCCGTTACTCGTCTACAAGAGCAGAAGAAGAAGAGGAAGTGGTTTACTCAGGGCTTCAGATTCATGAATGAGGCAAAAATGATCACGATTATTATTTAACTGGATTACTTCTTAACTCTGGAAACAGCACGCGTTTATTAAACTTTTAATAAAAAGGATTTAATGAACTTGAAATCAAACTTAAAAACAAATAAATTAGGTAAATAAAAAAACAAAGAAATTACACTTTCACAACCTACTAAAAAACCTACAAAACATTTATTTAATTTATAAAAAGTTATTAATTAAAATACATTTTAATGTGTTGAAGAGATGTGATTTAACATGTGGTAGTGCTCTGCCACAACCTACTGAAAAAAAATTAAATAAAGAAAAAGAAAATATATAATTTTTAATTTTAATTTTATTATTATTTTTATTTTTTATTAAGTATTTATTATATGTATTACAATGCACTGTCACAACCTACTGAAAATAATAACCAAATATTTAATTCATAAAAATAAGAAATACAAATAAACCAGAGAGAATTTGTTGTATTTTGATAAATAATATTCTACTTTTTCTCGTCAGTTATTGAGTGAAAACGGTCAATAAAAAATTCATTTTTATCTTGATTATCTTGTTTTCTTGGAACAAAAATGAGTTAGATTAAGCTCTCAGCGGCATCATGAAGCAGAAAAGATGAAACGTCGGAGAAACCCTTTGATTCTTTCTATTTATGGATCATTTTCAAATAAATCCTCTTATTGAGAGTTAGATCTGTGAATCTGCTGTGGCTGAATAAAGTTTTCTAACGTGTAATAACACTGGACAGTAATCAGTGTGAGCTGCAGATGCAGCGAGCGTCGCTCTGTGGAGGCGTGAGGAGATAAACGGGACTCTCGGGGGGCGGCGGCGGCGGCGGCGCTGAGCGATGGCGTTTTAATGAGAAATCGATGGCGGAGTGAAGGATGAGGATGGAAGCTCCGGTGTTACACTCTCACATGTCAGGGTGCGTTCAGAGCAACTCGGCAGGTTCATCACCTGAACATTTATTCACAAAGTGGGCAGAGGAACACGTCCACCGCACCTTCATCAGCTTACACCACTCCAGGGTAACCATGGTTACTTTTACTATTAATAAACTGTCCGGCATCATTATAACTTTGTTACTTTTATTAGATTTGCGGACTTCATGTTGTGTCCATTTAAACCTTCACAAGGGAAACAAAACAGGGAAGTTTCCCTGATGTTCACAGTGCTGCAAACCTGACTGGTTTTTCAGAATAAAAGTGGTGAAATGATTTCTGTGTCAGTCAGTGTTTGAACAACACAGTGATAAAACTGAACGCCCAACAATAATTATTCCAAAAATCATTGTTTTCGAATGC
This sequence comes from Serranus cabrilla, assembly GCA_903364295.1. NCBI lineage: Eukaryota > Metazoa > Chordata > Actinopteri > Perciformes > Serranidae > Serranus > Serranus cabrilla. The sequence goes on along the minus strand of CAFUXE010000048.1, from coordinate 505,270 downwards.
TCATTTAACATCCAAAACACTTTTTGCTCACCAAACACCCCTGGAATCATTTCAGTTCCCAAACTCTCCGGAATTATTTTACTTCCTGAAAGTCCTGCTGTTATTTTAGTTCCCAAATGCTCCACATTGATTTTACATCTCCATCTCTTCACAAACAATAGTTTTGTTTCTATCATGCACATTTACTTTCTGAACGCCCAACACATCACGATTATCTTTCTTCTCAATTTTAAGTTCCCAAATGCTGCACAATTATTTTCCTTTTTGAATGCTCTGCACTCTTTATAGTTCCCAAACTCTTGAACACGGCTGAAATCAAGTTCCCAAACTCTACAAACTTATTATACTTCTCAAACGCCCTGCTCTTCTTTTAGTTCCCCAACACTTCACAATTATATTTCTTCTTGAACGCCCAACTAATTAATTCACAATTTCCCAAACCAAGCTGTTATTTAAGTTCCCAAACTCCACACAATTAATTGATTTTTAGAACGATCAGCGCTCTTCCTAGTTCCCAAATGGTCTACAATTGTTTGATTTCTCGAACATATCACTATTATTTTAGTTCCCAAACGCCCCATGCTCATTTTCAGCCTTGAACATTTTTACATGTAGACTACTGAGAGAAAAACATTTAAAAAAGACCCAATAAAGAAAAACAGAAACATTAGATGGGGAATAAAACAAAGTCTGAATTTGAGCTGGTATTATTGTTATGCACATATTATAAAAAGTGTCACTTCATTGTATAACACGGGTTGTGTCGGCGGTGACCTCTGACCTGGCTGATGTGGACGGCGGACACTTGCGTGGCGCAGACAGACGAGTGGCTCGGTGAGTTGGGCAGCGACTTGCACGGCCCGATGGAAAGCTGCTGCTTCTTCCTGGTGGCCACGATCTTCTGGGCGACTGCAACACAAACACAACATGTAATTATTAATAATCAATCCAAAATAAAACAACAATTAGTTATTAATATTACTGTTGGTATCTCTAATTTTTTCATTTTCTATCTATTTTTTAAATGTATTTTATAGTATTTACTTATTTACTTTTACTTATATTTTATTGTTTACTAAGATTTTTATAATCACTAAAGCTTGATCTCTTTTCTTTCATTTTTATTTTATTATCTCTTGATTTTTATTGTGGAATTTCTTTTATGTTTTACTTTTAATCAATTTTTACTTCGATTTTTACTATTATTATTGCAGTTTTTTATTTAATTTTATTATTTATTTTCCTTCCATTTTTCCAATTTCTTTATGTTTTGCAATTTTTTATTTACTCAATTTTAACACCACACCTTTTCTCTTTTATTTTTTATTTTATTTTATCCCTTGGTTTTAATTCTTATATTTATTAATGTTTTACTTTCTAACATGAATTTTTACTTAATTTTTCACTATAACTATTGCAGTATTTCAGTCTTTTATTTCTTTATTGATTTTTTCTTACTTTTACATATTTTTTAATTAATGAAAAAAGATACCAATACCTTAATTTCTCCTCACTTTATTGTATTTATTATTATCTTATTTATTTATTTTTAATATTATTGCTTGGGCATGTGAGCCATGAAAATGACTTTATTTCTCAAGTTAATTTATAATAATTTTTTCAACTGATGTCAGACACTTTACAGACAGTTTTAACCAGAAAAAGAACAAAAACATTGTTTCTTTTTAGGAGTTTGAGGAGTAAAACCACATTTCCGATCACTTACAGTGTGCCGTTTATTTATTTTTATAATTAATAAAGCTTAAAAGGTGTATGCTTTCTAGTACTCAAATGAGATAAAACTTGCTGAGAAAACCAGTAGAAAAACTGTGTAATCAATGTGAACTTTGTGTTTTTGTTCTTCTTCTCCTCTCTCTCCTTTTCCCGCTGCCCTTGGCGCGGCCTCGAGTCACCTGGAGGTAAATGTTTACGACTGTCTCCTCATTAACGAAGCCGGGGGGTTTTAACGAGCCCCAATTAAAACAATGGCTTCATCTGTGCGCGCCTGTGTTTATTGGAACAGGGATAATGGAGTCACTAAAAAACTCTCCTGTCTCTACTTGGACTCCTCGAACACATCCGGATTGTTGAGGCTTTTTTCTTAATGTGATTATTGAATGGAGTCTGGTGGTGATGGAGCTGCGGGTCGACCAATGGGGCGGCGGCGTTCACATACATGTCAGCGTGCACCTGTCCTGGCTGTATTTTACTTTAAGTGTTAAGAACAGTTATGATAAGGCCGCGCTAAATATTTAAACTGCTCGCTTAATGTAATTTAACTTTATCCATCAATCTCAGTTCTGCTGTGAGAAGCTGCCACTTTCTTCTAATGGAAACGTCTCCCCTTTGATCAGATTTATGACGGGGCTGCACCACCCGGGTGGGACATAAAGAGGAAGAGGAGGAGGAGGAGGAGATGGGGGAAGCTGACTCTGCAGTGTTTCACTTTAAACTTCACACATCAGCCGCGTACGTCTGTTCGTTACTGAGAGCTGCCTTTTCATATTAAGCCTTTAAATTTAATTAAAAAAAACTCAAGAAAACGCACCGATACTCACAGCCAGAAACTGTAAAAGCTGAAATAATCTTCAGATTTTTATCTTTCACGCGATCATTGTATGAGTTATATGTGATGAATGCTTCTATCAGGAAAAATAGCCAAACATAACAAAAAAATGCTTGATTTTCACAAAACATCCCGCCAAAATAAAGCTGTTAGCACTAACCAGATGCTGTAAAAAACATTTGTTTCTCCTCGTGTTTTGCTTTTAAAAAATCCTTAAAACTACACATTACAGTCGAAACATTTTCAAACAAGAAATATCGTCGTTTACATTTCCAGTGTTCATAGAATGAGTCATGTGTGACAAATATAAACAAATCTGAGCTCAAAATAGTGATATTTCATTAAAAAATATATTTCTTAAAAAGATTATTATTATAAATTATAAGAATTTGTCGCCAATTAACAGAAATATTTCATTGCTTGAATAAAAAAAGTTATTTTAAGGAAATTAAATCATCTTTTTCATTCAAATACTAAAACTAAAACACACATTTATATTAATTTATTTACGTTGTAGAAACAACAGTGGGTCACTGAGCTCTTTTATTTAATTTATGTTGTTTTACTTTGATTGAAAGCCCCAAACTGAAGATAACTTACATTCATGTGCCTCTAAAAGCTCAGAAACACATTTAACTATTAACAGATTTTGATTACAGCTTCCATACAAGCATAAAGCTGCTTCTGATTGGCTGAGCGGTTCAGGTCCCTGTAATACGAGGCTTGTGATTGGTCAACAGTCAAAGGATGTTAGAGCCACATTTCACAGTAAATGTTGTGTTTTTATTGTTAATAATCAGCTAAATATCAGCATTAAATACTCTGTTTTAAAACAGCACTCGTGTGCGTTAACAAGACAGATATTAATGTAAGTGTGTGTGTGAAGGTGTGTGTGTTTTTTAGTAGATGTGTGTGTGTGCGTGCGTGTGGTCATCTCAGCTCGTTAGCGCGCGGCTAACGAAGCGCCCCGCATCTGCACTCTGACACGGATTAAAAAAGGAGAAGAAGAAGAGAGAGGGAGAGTGTGTGTGTGTGTGTGT
>CAFUXE010000048.1:475855-490574 GCA_903364295.1 Serranus cabrilla | reverse complement strand
TTAAAATAGTAATAATTATAATAATAAAGCTCTCACATTATAATGTATATATATATATATATACCTTCAGCTGATCAGTTATCACTACTAATTTCATCTAATAGGCATCAAATTAAATGACATCTTGAAAGTTTTTGGAAGTTTTTAGGGAATTATGGAGCAGATTTCATGGTGTTTTCCTCTAATCTTGATGAAATAATCATGTGACACCTGCTTGTTTCTGCTTCCACAACTTTTACCAGCTGCTACCAAACTCCATTAACGTGTTATTAGACTGAGAGTAGACGCTGAAGCAGAGCTGCTCTCGACACACTGACGATCAAAGAGCAGAATGAATGAATGAATGAAAGGAGAGGTAGAGGAGGAGGAAGAGAGGATTGTTACCTGCGTCCACGTCAGCTAGTTTACAGAGAGCAGCCAGGAAAGAGGAGAAGAAAGCAAACACAATGCAGCCGCAGTTAATAACATGCAGTCAGAGTCACCCAGAGCCCCAGCAGACGGAGAGTTCATCACAGCGTCAGAATAAAACAGAGAGAGAAACACCACAAACACACAGAGAAACATCCTGCAGAAGAAGAAGATCAGGGCTGGATCTGTTTACTGCAACCTCTTCCTTAAATCATGTTTGTGTCAGTGAAACATCCAGAATGTGTCAAAACTTTTATGCAATAAAGCAAAAAAACAAAGAAGAAGAATAGTGTTATATATTTTCTATAGCTACATTATCACATCATTATTATGTATATTGCTTTATTGAATAATTTTCAGTATTTATGTTTTAAACTTAACTCTTAAATTTGTTTATTATTGCTATTATTATTATTTTATACTTGTATTGTTCCCATTAATGTTATTTTTCTTTGTTTCTGTCTTTTTAAAATTAATTTAATCTGTTTAAAACATTTTTTTTTTATTGCAAATCATTGTTTAGTTGAACGTTTTTCTTTTGGTAATTTTTGTTTGCATTTATTAATTTTATTTTCACTTTTTTTCTGACTTTTACGCTTCTTATAGCTCTTAGATGTTTTTCAAACTAACTTATTGAGTCAAGCATTTAATTAAAATTACTTAATCTATATTGTTTTATTAATATTTTTTGTATTTATTTCGTAAAATTGTACATTTTTTTGTTTTGTTTATTTTCTTTCCCTCCGACTGACTTTATTATTCCTTCTTTCTGTCTCTTATTCTTATTCGCTTCTGTTATTTCTGTCGGCATTTTATTGTTTATTTGCATTTATTTGTTTAATTTTTTATTCAGTTTTTTGTCTTTTTATCCAATATTTAATCCAGTTTTTATTTCACTAATTTTTTTTTAAAACTTTTACTCTTTTTTATTGTTATTTAAAATATTCTAATTCATTTGATGAATTGCTTTCGTCTTTTTTTTTATTGTTTTAATGATCCACACTTTGAGCTGAGCTGCACTAACCTGTATTTGATTGTGTTTAGTTAATTGGTTGATTGACGGCTAAGAAGAGTTCCAAAAGTAATGCAAAGTATTTCGAATCCTTTACAAACTCGACTGTCAGCATATGAGCTGCAGCAGCTGTGTGAGCAGCGGCGGTCTGCAGCCGCGGCTCCAGTCTGCAGCACAGGAATACTTCTGGTCCGTGGCTTTGTGGCGCTGCGGTCTCTTCCCAGTCACTCGCCATGGGAATCCGGGCTCAGCTTTATTTTTAGCTTGCAGGAATTTCAAAACAACACATCAGCTCCGGCTTTTATTCCTCGCTGGTTACGCAACAATTTCAAAGAGTTTTTTTTTTGTTGTAATTGGCGTTTCCTTGATGCCAAGTCATCAGATCAGAGATGTGAGGGAGCTGTTGTTTGGGGCCGGCTCGGCTTCGGTATGTGTCGTGTTGCTCTTGGCAGAGCTGCGGTGTAATTAAGACCGGGCGCTGGAAACAGACCGCCGCTGCAGGCTGCAGAGGGCGTACGGCACCGTGAAGAAGATTTTATCTCTCTGCTGTGTGCATCCCTGAAGGAACAATCTGGGGATTCCCCATCACCACAAACTTTGAGTTTTTGCCTGAATAAAACCCGGTGGAGTCACTGATCACCAGTTAATCTGCGATAAGCTCCTTTGGCGACTTATTAATTAAAAACTTCTTATTGGCTTTAAACTTTAAATGCACCCTCTGATGCTAAAACTGGTGTTCTGGGCGGGTCGCCACACGACAAAAGCAGCAAACTTTTTCTCTGCGTTTGATGGTTTTCAGAACTTAAAACACACAAAGAGGTCAAGAAGGGTTAATGAGCTGCAGATTCAGTTTCTCTGTCGCAGGCGGAAAAAGGAAAACTAGCCAGTACAGGCTGCTGATTGGGAGAAAAGTTAAAAAAAAACCTCTGCTGGTTCCTATCAATACATGTTAAAAACATACAGTATGATTACTATATTTCACTATAATGTTCATTTTCATACAAGCAATAAGTCACATTATAACAATTAGGCTGTAAAGATTTTTAACAATGAACTGACTTTCTATTGACTGTTAACACATTCAGTACATTAAAATCTTTCATTTTATTTTGTCCTTTTTTTTGTTATTTTTGTCTTTCCTTCCAATTATTTTTCCTTAAAATATTAATTAAGACATTCATTAATTGTTTAAATGTGCTAATAATTTAGTTTTTACTTGATTTATTAGCATCCTGAAGGAAGAATGGCTGTAAAAAAAATACTCTCAGAAAATAAAAATAAAAGTAGATTAGCTGACTAAAATAAATCTATATGAAAATCTAAATAAAATAAGTGCAGTCATTCATTATTGTTTAAATGTGCCTGAAGGAAGAATGAAAAACTACAAACCAGCTGTCGAGGAAATAAAAACTATATTTAGCTAATTTATTGAAAAAAATGAATAAACAAAAAGAAGAATATAAACAATAAACCTCGAAAAAATATGAAAAGAAAATTCGAAAATAACTATAAAACAAAAACACTGCAGAGTGTAAATCTCTGAGCGGCATTAAAGGATTCAGCGTTTCAGTGGCTACCAAAATAAAAGCCTAAAGGAAGGAGGTCCTTTTCACAATAAAAGCCTTGATGCAGATCTCGTGTTAAATTTGGGCTTGTGAGGTGATTTGTGCTGAATTATTGAAATGAGCTTCCTCATCCATTAGTCAATAATAGTTTGTAATCCCTGCTGAAGTGTGGGCCTTCCTCCAGAGAGCAGTGGTGAAATATTCAAAGGAACACGAGGTTTAGCAGAAGTGGGTCTCTGCCTGCAGGAGGACGCTGAGCGGAGCGGCTTTAATATTGGATGAGGAATATGGCCGACGCCGCGGGGCGCCGAGCAGAGACACTGAAGGAAGCCAAAGTTTTATCTGTTCACAGAAGAACAGAAGAAAGAGAGAATACTGAGAGGAAACGCTCAGCGTGTTTGTCCACTTATAGACTGGATTATTTTATTGTTTTACTACATTAAGTCCAAGTCTGAAAAAAGGTTAATTACGTTTATTACAAATATTAACCAGAAAATGGAAGTTGAAATCTGCAGATTAATATAATGGGACATTTTGGATTTATTTTTACAGTATTATTCAATTGCTAACCAATATTACAGGTGAATTCTATGTATCATATTGCTGAATGTAAAGTAAAGGCAACTTTCTGTTTTCTTTCTGTAAATCTTTTAATTTTACACTTCAAATAACAGTAACTCTAAGTTATTTTACAGATCATTTCTTTAAAAAAATACTGATAATATACAGTAAACATCTGTATTTTAAAAATAAAATGTATGTTTTTTTACTTTAATATGACGGTAAGTGTGTTGCAACTTTTGCTGCCAGAGTTTTTACTGTTATTATAAGATTTTTCTTTTTTACAACCAAGCCGTTTTAAAAAGCACATAAGTTTTGTATTTAACGCTTTTTGGAGTAACTAAGAAGTCAAACTTTCCAGGATTTCATCATAAAAAAGCTTTTTCCTTGAGATAGATGGTGCAACAAATGTTGCTTTTTATACTCATTATGAAATCACTTATTTTACAGTTTGACACATGAAACGTATCAAACTGGAGCCTGTGCAGCTGCTGATATCAGAGCGTTTTTAAGCATTCATTGCATCCTATTTTCACTTTTCCCAAACTTAAAGCGTGCAAATATGTGTTTCAAGTGGAGAAAGTGTTCGTGAAATATAGATGGAGACAGCAGAGGCCGGTGCGTGACTCTCTCTGCTCTTCTTTATCTTTATTTCTGCTCTGTTGGTCAAATCTGAGCTTTTGTTTCCCTCTGAGTGCAGCACGAGAAGAAAAGCTTCTGGAAACATGGAGGCACAGCTGGGAGCGCAGCGAGGGCTTTAATCCCGCCCCGTTTTTTGAACTTGATTTAATCTACTTTTTTATTTATTTCATGGATCTAATCTTGGAAAGAGGAGGAGGAGGAGGAGGGGAGCTGCTGGGGGAGTTTGGCACAAAAAAAGATCCAGCCAGATCTCAAAAAGGCAGAGATGAAGAAGGTTCTTACCTTCAGGCGACTCTTCCTGCACGTACGTCCCCGTCAGGTACCTGTGCACCAGCGCCGACTTACCACTGGCCAGGTTACCCACAATGCCCTGGGGGGAGAAGGAGCGGTCAATCATTTTTTCACTTGGGAATAATTTAATTTAACTTCCACTGCAGAAAAATAAAAAATATTGAACAGACATCAACATCGAACAGAAATTATGATAAAATTATACTTTAATTAGATTAAATATATTTTATGTTTTTTTATAATTTAAATATGTGATATTTATATTGCTTCTAATAATATTTTTTCTTTACTTGGTTTGCAGAATATTTAATTGTGTATAAACACATAACCAAAATGTCTTATTCCTTCTAAAACGTTTCCTTTGCTCTTGTGAACTCACCACTTTGAGTTCAGGCACGGTTCGACTCAGCGTCCACTCCTGACTGTTCACGAACGCGTCTGGAAGAGAGAAAAGGAGAGGAACAAGTGTCAATCAGATGTTACCGACACGTGGTGCCTTCAGGTGCATTCGAGTCAACGAAATAAATTACAGATTCATGTGACAAAACGTTTCTTTTTTTCTTCTTCTCAACTTCCGATATCTCTGACATTTAATAGAAGAATCATGGAAAGTCTACAAATTTACGGACGTTGCTTTCACTTCCACTGCAGAAAAATAAATGTTTTTAGAAACACATGAACAACGTATCTTCTGAACCCACCGACAAAATGACACCATTTATCAGAGACATTAATTGTAAAAACAGAAAATATAATCCGATTTATAGATTTCTGACAGTCCTTAAACGAGTCATGGGAAAGAAACGCTTCAATCAGCAAAATTAAACAAATCAAGGCTTAAAATAATCTGCTGGTAGATTTCAAAGCCGTTTATTTAAAAATAAAATAAAAAATAAATATATATATATAAATATTTCATATAATATAGAATTTAAATTCAAATAAATTTAAATTTGATGTTTAAGTTTAATGTATTTATTTATCATATGCTCAGTAATGTAGAAAAAACATGAAACACTATGTTAGAAACACTTGGTTTGAATGTGTGTTGTGAGGCTGAGAGGTCATGGGAAACGAGGGGCGGGGTCGTTCCTCCCACACACTCAGATATCGACTGGATGAGTGTGTTGTTGCAGTGTGATAGTGTCAGTGTTATCAGGGAGGTCTCGTCCTCAGAAGTCCACTCCACATCTTTTAGTTTTAAATGTTTCCAGCAGCTTTATGTCAGGTCCTCTGAGTACATCTGGGTTCGTAAAAGCTTTGTTTTCGTAAAGGAAAAACCCACGTTTGTCAAAGAAAGAAACTGACATTATCGTCAGATTTTGAACTTCCTGATGTTCCTTGAACGGAAATAAGAAATAAAGTGTTTGCACCAACCAGTTAAAAACATTACATTCCGCTCATTGACACTGTGAAGGTTTGGATTGGTTCTGCTGAGGTCACATGACAAATATTCACTGAAAATATGTTTACACAGAGCTGAGGGGAGAGGACAGGAGAGGCTGGAAACATGGAAATAGTTGAAAAATAAATAGCAATAATTTTCCACAACATTCATGACACTTGTGGGCACTTGGAAAAGAAATATTAATTTATCAAGAGAAAAAATATGATGATTTATATCATTATAATTATGTTATTCTGCACTAAAGACATGTTTGAGTTGTTCCGACGTCTAGCTATTATGGTGCTGTATCCTGGACTTACAGATTGTATACATCTGTATTATATATTTTTTATATATTGCAATGACAAAGAACTCAGACTCCATTAACCCTGCTGGTCTCAGTGGTAAGTAGGCCAGTGGGGCAGGTCCACTTAGAGCCTTCAGTCCCTTTTTACTAATTCATCAGCAGCAATCTGTGTCAGCCTGTAGTCTCCCCACCATCAAGTCTTTATACACCATTTAATCTGCAAATCACTGTATTCTGTTTTTATAACTGTATATCTGAAATGATATTTATCACAGCGTCCCAACTTTTTTGAATCATGGTTGTACTAATAAAAGTTCTTTATGACTTTCATCAGTTTATCACTCGTGTTATCTGAATATTGTAATGAAATATAAAGGAAATATTGGAAAAGTCAGAAAAATTAAACATAATTTATTTTAAAAATATATTAATGATTTATTCAAAATAATTTAAAGGAAATATTGGACAAAAGCCCCACAAAAAAACATAGTTTTATATGATTAAACAATTTAATTATAAAAAAATATATTAATGAACTCATTAAAATATTTTATGTTAAACTAGAGAAGTTCTAAAAAACTTTGCCTCATCTTGTCCAGTTATAGTTGCTTTTACAACTATTTTCTGCACTTTAACAGCTGAAAACACTGAGAAATCAACAGCTGTTGTGTTTGTCTCCAGATGTTGTGAAGATACACTATGAATCAGGAAGTAACGGCTCATTCTTTCACAGTAAAAGCCCACAGTTAAATAGAAAACCGGTGTTTTTAAATTCTGTTGGATTGTGGTGGTTCGACTATTATTAGAATGATGCCAGTGTGTGTGTGTGTGTGGTTGGTATCTATCTGGAAAGAATCCAGCCCTCTCATTGGCCGGCGGACACACAGAGGGGACATTGTTGAGGTTTTTACAAACGGCGGCCTGTGCCGGTGCGGCCCCTCCCCTCTCTGCCAGGCAGGATGTTGACCCAGCTGCTTCCTGTTTTCAGGGGGGCACCCCCAAGTTCCCCTCTGCTGGTTCCCAGTATGACCCACTGGGCGGCGAGGGGAATCACGATTAGCCGCTCCACCAGGTGACCGACCATTAGGGTGGTTCAACCGGCGGCGTTAAAGAATAGTCCAGCAAAGAACTATGTTCCCAAACTATGTTTTCTTTAAAAGATTGCCAAAAATTCACATTTCATTGCAGAAAGAAACTGTAAAAACAGGTATTAAACCTAAATTTGTGATACTTCTGTCAGAATAACTCTATTCTAAATGTCTCATTTAAAACATGTCCAAAAATAAAGTGTTTGCACTAACCAGATCGGTCACATGACAAATATTCACTGAAAATCTGTTTACACAGAGCTGAGAGGAGAGGACAGGAGAGGCTGGGAACATAGAAACAGTTCAATTGTTGTTAATATTTTCTTTTTTATGATTTTGATTAATTAGAACTGTTATTCTGCACAAAATACGTCTTTGACTTGTTCACACTTCTAGCCATGACGGTGCTGATTTCATAGTGCTGCAGGACTTATAGATTGTATATATAACAGTGAAATACAAGGCTTCAGAGAGTAAAATGTAAAAAGAGCAAAAACGTTTGTTGTTTCAGAAAAAACGGATGGATTGGATTTGAGATTGTAGAGAAATATCGCTGCACAATCCACATAAAAAAGGGTTTATTTTCATTCCGACCGCAACAATAAAAAATCAATCACTACCATTAGTGAATTTCCCCTCTTAAATCTAAGATGACTAAAGGGCATTCGGAGAGAAAGAAGATATTATCCAAAGTGTTGTGGACAACATGAGCTGAGAGATGAGAAATGGGAGGGAAAGAGGACAGGTACGACAGGAAAAATAAGAACAGGAGGAAAAACAGATGGAGGGAAACAGATGGAGATGAAGAGGATGAAGGAGAGAGAGAGAGCTCTTCCTCTTCGCTCAGGGAGGGAAAAACTTAGAAACGAGAGCGAGTGTCGTGGGACTGAAAACACTCCTCCATCCCTCCATCCCTTCATCCCTCTGTGCCAGCACGGAGCTGCAGAGCTGAGGACAGAAAGAAAAGACTGAGGAGGAGTTCAAAGGGAGGCGTCGGGACTCCTGGCGCTCTCCAGAATAACTTCCATCATTAATTCTCTTTCATTTGTTTCTATTTGTGTGCAGCGGTTCTCCCTCAGAGAGCAGAAACATGAGTCATCGAGATCACGAGATCTGCTGATCAAACTGTTCGACAAACATCACACGTTTAACGACGTCTAGAACATTAAGAACATCTTTAAATGAAAGAGGAGCAACCTCACCCCAACAACTTTGCAGGTTCTTGAGGACGTAGAATCCAAGACCTGAAATCTTAAGCAACCCATTGACATTCAAATAAAACCCCAAAAAACAATCATAAAAACCCCAAACTTTTAGCAACCAACCCAAAAGAATATAAGACCTGATACATTTACAGAGCAGATCCAAGAATCTCAAACTCACAGCAAACCTAGACCTTTTAACACTAACCAAGAAGATCTGGAGACATTCAAACAAAACCTAAAAACAACATAAGAAGCTAAATTTTCAACAGTGAACTTCAAAAACCAAACTTTCAACCAAGCGGATCCAAGACTTTCCAACTCACTACAAAGCAAAACCTGAACATAAAGACCCTGAAACAGTCAAACAGAAACTAAAAAACAATTATAAGAACCCAAAACTTTCAGAACTTTAACATCAAGATCAACAGACTGTAAAACAAAATAAAACACCCAAAGAATCTAAAACATTTAACCCTGAACTTCAAGACTAGTGAAGACCTCTAACCCACAGGAATCCAACAAATGAAACCTTTGAGTTAAACCAAAAAAAACCAACATCTGTAAAAGAAACTTAGAAAAACACATAAAACATTTAAGCCTGAACTTGAAGAATTAAAATCCTTTAACCCAAACGAATCCCAAGACCTGAACCCTTTAACCAACAAAGACTTTTGAACTCATGGCAAACCAAGACCTCTTAACCCTGAACATAAAGACCCTGAGACTGAGACTGAAAGAATCAACACCAAACTAAACCACACTTTATCTCTGAAGTATGAAGACTCCAGATCCTTCAACCAGCCAACCAAAGATCTTTCAACCTGAGGAAATTATGACTTGCATACTTTCAGATACCAGATGAAAAAATAAGTAACATTTCGAACCAGAAGACGCGTTTTTATCCTGAAGATAAACAGCAGATACAGAGATGTGAGACGGAGCTCCAGTTTCTAAATACTGAACCCCGCTGAGTGACATATTTGGCTTTATACGGTGGACACACAAAGAGAGAGTGTTTATGTTTACGTGACAGCAGCTGCAGGACACAAACACAACGACCGAGACACAAACAGGAACAAACAAGATCACAAATCTGCTCCAACGAGGTCTGAACCACCCCGGCTGATGTTACGAGTCGAGTTCAATTAGGTTCAAAAGCTCTTTTTGACTAAACCATGTCACAGAGTTTAAGACACACACCTCAGAGGGTTTACACAGCGGAGCAAGAAAGTACGTACTAAAACAATAAAGAACAAAAGGATGGAGAGGAAGCGAGGGATAAAAATAAGATCAAAATATGCTAATGAAAGCCAGGCACTGCCACAAATCTGCTCACATTTTAAATTCCCCTCTGTGTCAAACATGTTGCATTTTAAACGCTATGAAGACTTTTATATGTTGCATTAGATTTTAATTATATAAAAAAAATAAATAAAATAAAGCCAATCACGCAAATAACTAAATTAATTCTAAATAAAAATAAAACTATTGTTAATATAAAAAAATAAAACCAAATTGTACAAACCAATAACGTAAATAGAAAATAAAATGAAATAAATTATAATAATTAATTAAAATAAATTCTAATTTATATTAAATAATATGTATATTTTATTTTATTTAAAATTAATAACAATTAATCAACAAATAGTTATACTAAATACATAAAGAAAACATAAATAAAAAGTTGTGAAAAGAAACAAAATGAAACCACAATTGTATAAAAAAATATAATTAAACAAATTATGTAAATAAAACCACATAAAACCAAAATCACAAAAAAAGCTCCCACCAATCTGTCCATTTAAAGACGATTCCTCCATTATTTCACTTCTGTGTCTGTTTTAAATGCCACAACTTGTAGAAAACATTGGGATATGATGCTGTCATGTGTTTTTAAAGACGGAGAAAATGATCCTGCGAATGATATCTGCAGGGATGTGAAACGTGTTTCCAGCTACAGGACGATATAAACCGAGAGCAGACGGTTGTTTAAAACAGAGTCAGAGTCACCTGGAGCTCAGCAGGTACGACGGGAAGTATTTATACCTTAAATACGAGAACAGCAGCAGTGATCCGTGCTGCGCTCAGAGGGGACCGGAGGGACCAGTTCAGCTGTAAACCAGCTGATTCACTCAAACACTCAACAAATCACAGGTGGCTTTCTGGCTGCTTTCTTCATTTATACTGCACCAGTAATAACATTTATATAATGTTGTAACAGGGTTGTTATTATATATTAATCCGCCCATTATTCCACTGATTAATTGCTCTAAAATGTCAAAAGTTTGTGAAAATTGTAGCCAACTCAAAGCCTTTCTGAACCTCAAAACCTGCATGGACATTTGAAAAGTAAGTTTCTTCAAAAGAAAGAAAGAAAGAAAGAAAGAAAGAAAGAAAGAAAGAAAGAAAGAAAGAAAGAAAGAAAGAAAGGTTTTCTTTTTTTATGATTCATGTCATTATAACTTTGTTATTCTGCACAAAAGTCATGTTTGAGTTGTTCACTTCTAGCCATAATTGTGCTGATAGAGCTTTATGACTGATGAAAAATGAATGAAATCTATTTAGTCCCGTCAGTTATTCTGCTGGTTTTTAATCCTTCAGGGTTTTATCGCAGCTTTCACTAATCCAACGTGTCAGTGTGGAGGATTCATGGCAGCGTTCAGGATGATGGTATTAATGTTGTTCTGTCACCCAACCTGAAAACTTACCAAAGCTTTCAATGTTTTCAAGATATACAGCACACGACTATTACTAGTAGTAGTTACTACTATACTACAACTCTTTCTTCAGGAAAAGGCTAAACATTTTCGGGGACTTTGGGGCTGTGAATTTTTTAACATTTTTTTCATTTCATCATTTAATTAAATTTTTCTTTAAAAAAAAAAAAGAATTAAAAGAAAAAAGACCCTTGGATTCATATTCATACTTTGGGTTCAGCCTGTTTCATCCTGTAGCTCAAGATATATATTTTAAAATTATTCAAACTTTGCAGCTTTGTATTCTTTTTTCAATTAATATTTAACTTTCTTTTATGGCACCCCAAATTCTGTAAATTTCTGTATTTAAAAAAAAAATAATTTCTTAATATTATTTATTTTCTGGAGATCTTATTTTTATTTTGGGTGCTGAATTGATCATCCTTTATGCACACTTAGAGTCCATAAATATTCCTTTTTTTATTTAAATATTTATCTTTTTAACTTTAAATATTTTTGAAAGGTACTTTAGTGAGATATGTTTTTTAATTTTATGTAAATATATTTTTACACATTTTGTTTTTACTTTATTTCTTGTTAAATCTTAATATCTTCTCTTGTATTTTATTCACCACGAAAATAAAAAAGAAGCTTTATATTCTGTTAACATTTTTTCCTTCCTAACTTCACAACAGTTTAAAAACAGAAATGTGTCGGTGTGTCGAGGTGTGTCGTGTTGTTGCACTTCAACGTGTCGCCTGTTCGTCATGTTTACCTTCTGAACTCACTCAGAACCAGTTTGAGGACAGTGAGGCATGCTGGGATTCCTCTCGTCTCATGTCTTGAATTCCCAGCATGCCTCAGGACACGCGTCTGTGATGTAATCGTGATGTCAGTTTGAGGCGCTGCTGTTGTGAAACCCCACATGACTGTGAAGTGACTCACCAGCAGGAAGATCCAGTGATGTCAGCGAAGAAATGAAAGTATTTATTATATTTCAATTATTATTATTATTATTATTATTAAATGTTTTATTTAGTTCTCCTTTATGATTTGGGTTTTATTAGCTTTATTTTTAATTATTTTTTTAATTATTTTATTTACATTTTTGTTTTTATTTCAATAAGTTTTATTTTTATTTATATATATAGATCCAAGCAAACTTACTGGTGAGTCTGTGATTCTGGTTTTATCATAATTTCATTTATAAAATTTTTATTTGTGATTTTGTTTTTTATTGTTTTTATTTATTACTTGGGTTTTATCTACGTTATTCGTTTCATTTATTTTTAATTACAATTTTATTTTAATTTTCTTTACATTTAGAATTTAAAGTTTTATTTGTGATTTTTTTTCTACTGCATTTAAATTATAAAAAGAGCTATAAATAATAATAACAATTATTCTTATTATTATCAATAGTGATTATTATCACTGTGATTTATTTGTACGTATAATGTTTTGTTATATTTCTTTTTCTTTGTTTAATTAGTTTTTTATTTACAAGTTTGGATTTATTTTTGTTTTATTTACTTTTTTAATTTCTGTTTTCCTTCATGATTCTGGGATCATTTCGGGGAGTATCAACGTTAAATTTTTTATAATATCATTATATATTATATTATTATTTATTATTATATATATATTTTAAACAGGATCTAGTTACTGCACATGTTTGACATGTGGAATAAAGTGATTTTGACCGAAAAATCACGATTAAAAGCTTCATTTTGTTTACTTTTCTAATGGAAACGTTCCCAGCTGATGATCCAGGGAGCAGCAGAAGGTTCGAACTCCGACTATAAAGCCTGTTTTACAGTTTCTTTCTAAGACAAATGGAAGTTTGACCTTAGAAACAGACGAATGGACAGTGAAACGCTGCCTGTTACCATCTGATCTGAGCCTGTGCGTGCTGCATTCTTCAGGTTCAGCTTGTTTGTCTGTTACCCACCAGCGCTCGTAAACACAACTCGCCTGTGGTTTGTTTATTGGACGTGCTGACACACTTTCATCATGTCGGCTTCTTCTGTGGTGTTTGAAACGTCAAAAACACACACGTATATTCAGTTTACAGTCAATTAAACAGAATACTCAAACTGGACACACTTTGTGCTCGAATCATCTGATGTTTCGTCAGTTGATCCTAATTATATATTTTCCAGGAATGTGCTGTGTTTTTTGCAAGGTTTTTCTTGTTTTTTTAAAAAAAAAAAGAAAAGGTAGTTACAGTGAATTCTACGTAAAAAAAAATAAAAAATGCACATCATATTGCTGAATGTAAAATTATGCCAACTGTTTCTGTTTTCTCACAGTAAAACTTTAAATATAAAAAAAAAAGAAAAAAAGAAAGTAAAGTGTATGAAGTCTGGCACCAAAAGTTGCCAAACACTTACCATCAAATTACAGTAATATATAAACTATTAACAACATTTCTCCCTTATTCCAAATAAAAATATTACCATTTAGAACATTTATAGGCAGAAATTATTATTTTGACAACTGGTCAAAATAACAAGAAAATTAATTAAAAAACGTAGTGTTTTCAGATCTCCAATAATGTAAAGAAAACAAGTTCAGAATCATTTAAAACTAAAAAAATTCTAAAGTTAGAAATCAATATTTGGTGGAATAATCCTGATTTTCACAGCTTTCATGCTTCTGTTAAGAAAAATTTGGAGTGGTCACTTATTATATATCATATTTTCTTTATTAACTGTATCTTTAAAGAATTACCTGTAAAATATCTGAGGGGTGTTTTCTGTAAAAGTGTTTTTTTTTTACAGTTTGAATTGAATTTTTAAGCGTTTTTTAACGATTATCAGAGGGAGACTGCACTCATTTATATCTGTCTAATTCTTTATATTTAATATGTATTGCATGTCTGTCCATCCAGCTGTATTATACGTCTTTCGCTGTCCTAAAAAGGCTGAAAACGACTGAATAACTGTTATAAACGGGCTGCAGAATAAGAAGACGGCTGAGCTCTGTCAGACGGAGAGAAAAGGAGGTGAAAAAACGGTGTGAAGGTCGAAGGCCGAGATAATATGATGTCACGTGTGACTGATGAGGCAGCGCTGCTCTGATTCGACACGGTCAGACGAAGGGTTAACCCCCAACACACACACACACACACACACATACATATAATAATAACGACACCCTGCCCTGAGGGGGCGAACAGCCACGCTCCACCCATCAACCTACACTCTCTGTGTGTGTATGTGTGTTAGAGACAATAGTGCCATTAAAGCTGTCAGAGTGTGTGTTTGTCCCAAAGATCATCTATTCAAACCTGCATCACCCGGGGCACTGCGGGTGTGTGTGTGTGTGTGTGTGTGTTGAGATTGTGGGGTCATTTTACTGGCAAAAATCAGTACGAATGTCAAATAAACAGAGTTCATGAAGCTAAGTTCAAGTTATTTTCCTAAAATCACCCCCGAGAATTCAAATCAAGCACTTCAGTGTTAAATCTTCAAGGAATTGAAATAAATGTTTTTGTCGATTTTATTCTTTTATCTTTTTTTGGTTTTGATTCGTTGGTTTGATTACATAAA
>CAFUXE010000048.1:432785-444640 GCA_903364295.1 Serranus cabrilla | reverse complement strand
TCCTCCTGCCAGATGGTGACCCAGTACAAAAACTGAAGACGGAGGGCAGGATTGATTTTCTGTATGAAGGACAGATGGGGCTATAAAATCACTTTCTGTGGTGCTGTTGAGTTTATGACCCTCTGAGGCCACCGTGGCTCCTGAAGGACACGGGACTGTCCCAAGAAACGTCTCTGCAGAAACAGCTCAACACGCTCAAACTGAACTGTGTGGGCGCCGCGTCCAAGCTCTGACACTTGTTTGCATTTTTCTCTTCTAACTTTATGCTTTGTTGTTAATTATTAACCTTTAGTAGACATAAAAAGCAGCAAACTAAGAACTGAGCAGTGCAACTTATCACAGACGTGTCACTATCTAACTTATTTTAAAGAGCACTGAATGCAGAAAACGATGCTTGGGGTCATTTAGAAACAGTGTCATAAAGCTTTTTATTTTATTCTTTATTTAAATGGTCAACAATTGTCTTCTTTTTTATGTATTTATTTTATATTTTTCATAATTATTCATAATTTAAATGGGCAGCAACTGACTCATTTCACATACATTGATGTTTATTTAGCTGATTATTTTTATTATTTAAGTCATCAGCAACTGACTAATTCCAAATAAACACAATGTTGATGTAGATTTTTATTAGATTTTTATTTATTTTAACACTGATGTTTATCTAACTTTTATTCATTTATTCTTTATTTTCCCAGTGTTCATTGCTAGAATTTAACATTTAACACTGGAGGTCTGGCACAAAATGGAAAACAGAAACTTAAATCATTTTGAATAGAAAATTCCTGAAATCACTCAGCATTCCTTTGACTTCTGCAGGCTCCGTGTTCTGGATTTACAGGGACTCTGGTGTAATTAGGCTAGCTGGTGGTGGTGCTATGTAGAGTCGGATTAATTAGGCAATAAATCATTTATCGGTGAACGAGGCGAGGCCTTGAGGGGCTCCCGAGCATCTGCTGCACGCAGAGAAAAAACATGCAGGAGCTCAGAAATCTCCAGGAATAATAAGACCATCACCACCACGCCTTGGAAGAGCGATCGATGCGGCAGGAAGTGACATCACCCACCCCTGGGAGTTGGGGAGAGATGGATTGTCTCGGTCCTCTCCTCCTCAGTAACACAATCTGTAGGTTTATTGTGTTTTCTGTCCGTTTGTAATGAGAGGAGTCTTGTTTCAAAGTCCCCCCCGACCAGACGGTAAAATGTGAGAGCATTGTTAAGGAGCGCTGGGCAGGAAGCCAGTGGAACTATTTTTATACCTGCATGAGATGTACGTTGGCTGGGCTATTGTTTTGGTCAGGTCAGTGTCTGGAGCTTCCCCTCGTTGTGGAAGAGGCCGGCTGCAGCTGGACGCCGCAGCTGCACAGACACCGACACACATCCAAGGATCTGCGTCCGGATCACGGACGAGGTCGGAAGCACTTATCTGCCCCCCAAAGGATTCAAAACAACCTACTGAGATTTTAAATATCTGATAGTTTGATTAAAAATATGTAAGATTCACTCTGAAAAATCCAGTTTAAAACGTAATTTTGAAGTCTGCGGGTGGAATAAAAAAGTATATGTCTGTTTTGTTCAGGAATGTCAAAAATATTGATGTATGAGAAAAAGGCTGTGAAATGTTGGGAAATTTGCATCTTTAAATGTTTGCCTGACAAACAGACTAACACACAAATATGTTCAGTTTATATATGTATATGTTAAAAACATGCTGACGTTTAAGAACCTGCAGCCTGAGGAAAGGGTTTTTTTTTTGCTTCATATATGGTGATAATAATCATAGATTCTGTAGTTCGAGGAATGCAAACAATGAGGAACCAGGTGAGTAAATCAGGTGAGTTCCTCACTTTATTATATTTGTTAAGAACTAAACAGTTCCTCATCAGGAAATAAAACTGCCCAATGATGCTGCCACCTGCTGAGGACGGTGTGATTAGGGATACTGTGGGTAAAAACAATAAAAACAATAATAATAGTAATAAATTGGCAAGAAAAATCCCAGAGAATACATTTTAATATTCTCTGAAATTATAAAGTCAACAACAACTCGGAAATACTGAGATTAAAGTAATAACATTTGTACTAAAAAACATTTAAACATTCTCTGGTAATATAAAGTCATGTGTTTTCTGAGGTTAAAGTTTTTTTCCACAAATGTATGACTTCATAATCTCACCAAATATTGAATTTTCCCCTCATAAATGTGTCAAATTTTATCTGTAAATGTTTGACTTTATAATCTCAGAGAATATCCAAGTTATTTTCTCATAAACTTACATATTAAAACGCAGATTTCTTTAAAGCTGAATATTAACCCATCCTCTGACCAATTATTTTAATTTGTATTTATTTCTTTTTCCTACAATGATCCATATACGCTGTCGTATGATGGTGACATAAAATACAAAAATCCACACTAATAATCCCAGTTAACGGTTTCTGCTCCACCCCCTACAGTGTTTCTCTCTGCTGTTTGATTTCTGCACAGTCACACAAAGAAGTTCCTGTTTGTGCTCTGCAGGAAACTAAAAGCTTCATCAGCATTACAAAGTCACTGCCGGCTCCCACATTTTACCTTCGGCACTCTGACACATTCACCAGGTACGTTTGATCCAAAGAATAAAAAAACGAGTGCCTTCAAATACAGCTCCGTTTTTATTTAGACACCAGAAACAGCATCGTCTCAGGGAACAAACAAATCACTTTTCACATTATCAATTCATCTGCCATCGGGGGGGATATCCCAAGAAAAAACTCACAAGTTCCAAGATTAAAGTTGTGAAATTAACGGAAATAAAAACAGGCATTATCATCAGGGTTTCAACTTTCTTACGGCCCTTGAACGGGTCAAAAGTTTCTGTTTGAAAAAATAACCAAAATGAAGCTTAAAACTGTGATATTTCTGTCAGAATCACTTTATTCTACACGTGTCATTTGCACTAACCAGACCTTGTTAAAAACTGCTGAGACGAACGGTCACGTGACAAATAATCACTGAAGATCTGTTTACACAGAGCTGAGAGGAGAGGACAGGAGAGGCTGGAAACATGGAAAGAGTTCAGTAAACTTTTTCATGACACTTGGAAAAGTGTTGCATACATAGATTCTATTTTATTCCTATTTTTTTTTAGAATGATTTGTCTGAGAAATTCAACTTGTACTTGTCCTTTTTCTATGATTTATGTCATTAGAACTGTGTTAATCTGCACATAGACATGTTTAAGTTTTTCCCACTTCTAGCTATGATTGAGCTGATTCTATGGAGCTGCAGGACTAGAGGTGTCCGGTTCGAGGTTAGAGGAGACAGCAGGGACGTCGGGCAGGTGGAGACCTGAGTGGAGCAGCTTGACCTCAGCTGTCACATCTGTTTCCAATCATGAGGAAACATGTCGCCCAGCTCTGCTGCTCAGAAAACTGGACGGACAGGTAAAACCTCTGTGGACAGAGGAGGTGTCGCCTTTCTGTCAGATCAGCGGGAAAAGGTGGGAAACACCAGCGGCCCAGCGGAGACGTTTCTGGACTCTCCAGAGGTTTAAATCCCTGGAGAACTCCAGTCCGGACTTCATTTAAAATCTGCTCGTTTCATTATGTAATCAAACTAAAAGCAGCCAGAACTACTTAAGCACATTGATCCCAAGCTTCTCTCTTTTGGCGGGTTATAACTGAAGCCATAAGTTGTCTTATTCAAGCATGTTTATTTATTCATTGTATTTTATTAATTTATCAGACGGGGACGATACGTGAGGCTCTCTCGTTGCACATAATAGAAAACTCAGAAACACAGAAACGTAGAGGCTATAAATGACAGAATTGGATCATGAAAGTGTCAGGTTTAAGACAATCCTATACAAATAATTAACATGCCTAAATAAGTCATATCGAAATACATGTGGCTACGAAATGAATCTGAAAAAGGAATGAGGCAATAAAGAAATAAATACAAATATAAATAGATCTGAAAGGCACTTAAGCTTAAAAATGCTTTATATAAATTAAACATTATTATTATTAGAATTATCATTAGCATCATCATTACATCATTCATTCATCATTATCATTATTATTGTTATTATTATTTTATTACAATTTTTTATAGTATTGTTGTCATTATTATGGTCATAATTAATATTATTATTATTTATATTTTCAGTCATTTTTGATTATTATTTTATTGGCGTAATCCACATTATTATTATTATTATTAATATTATTATTACTATTATATATATTTAATATTATTGCTTATTGTTTATTATTATAGTCATTATCAATACTATTACCATTATATTATGAATATTGTCACCACCATAATTACAATTATTATTATATAACTATTCTAAAAAAAAATATATTATCATTATTATTAGCATTTTCAATATTAGCATTAGCATCCTCATCACCATGCCTATTATTATTACATTTAATATTATTATTATTTTAATTATCTATTATTATTAAAATATTGTTATTATTATCATTTTTATGAGCATCATCATCATCTTTTTTTTTTTTATCAAGAATGATTATTCAATATTTCCTTGTTCTGTCCTTTTTTTTCGCTCACTATTGTTCCTTGTCCAGTCCTGGCGCCTATATTACCCACAATGCCACTCACCCTGCGGGCAGCAGTGTGGTGGATCGTGGTGTGTTCTGCAGCTTCTTTCTGACTTCACACACCAACCGTTTGGTTTTTCCTTCAGCCACTGGAGGACATTCATCCGACCGGATACGAATCACCTTTCAGTGTTCTGACTGGAGTTTAAACACTGACGGAGGATGATTCAGAGCTCCAACACAACAACACACTAAACACTCTTCAGAGACAAATCTATGCATCTTTCAATAACCGGACACTGACTGTTCTCACGATGACTCAGCGCTGACTCACTGTCAACAAACTGCGAAGCGCTCGAGGTCGCGAACAAGCAGAAAGAAGCGCTTCGACAGCGCGGCGTGGAGCTGCGGCGGCCGCCGACAGACTTGAAGGGGACGATGGGAGAAAAACATGATTCAGATCAGCCAATCAGCAGAGAGACGCCAAACCAAATTTAGCAGCAAAAGCCCGGAGCTCTGCATTATTCAGACACAATGACCCATTAAAAACTGAGAAGAGGAGAGAAGAGAAGACTGATGGATCAGCAGCCTGATCTTATCAGCTCACACTGATTTATCTCAATGTTTAAACTATTATATAAACTATTGGTCTGTGTTGGCAGATATTACTTTTATAATCAACTGATCTATCAAGCATCCTCTCACTTAATCGTTGTGTCAATAAAATGCCAGAAACATTTCTCCCAGAGACCAACGTGTGAAGATGAAATGAAGAGAATCACTCTGAAAACAGTCAGGTCAAATTTAGAAAACTTTTCATACTGAAGTCTTTGGAGAAGAAGAAGAAGAAGAAGTTACT
Organism: Serranus cabrilla; assembly: GCA_903364295.1. Lineage (NCBI taxonomy): Eukaryota > Metazoa > Chordata > Actinopteri > Perciformes > Serranidae > Serranus > Serranus cabrilla. The sequence continues at coordinate 439,224 of CAFUXE010000048.1, read as the reverse complement.
TCTGCTTTTTGCTTTCAGATTAAATTTAGGAGAAAACTCTGGTTTGTTGGACCAACGACAAGACAAAATAAATAAATAAATACATTTATAAATTTAGTCTGCAGAGCTCAGAATGAAGCAGTTTTAACAGTAAATGATCAAATAGAAACCTAAACTCATGTTTCCTTCAATGTTGGTGAAACAATAGATGAGAGAAGACACAATTAATCAATAAAAATCTATATTCCAGAGTACCTGCAGTGTTTATACATGCGGTGGACGTCCTGTGATTGGACCGAACAGACGGATTAAGAAACAAACACTGGCGTCTCAGCAGGGTGTCTGGGACGACACAGATTAGACAGAGTGGGACGTCAGCTAAACTCCACCAGCCAAACATCTCAATCTGTCTGTGTAAAACAACAAGCAACCACCATCGGCTACAATATAAGTCGTGTTCTGTACTCAGACTGACAACTGCAATGACAGAAATAGACAAAAACTCCTCTGAGCAACAGTTCAACAACGAGAAATCAGCAGCTGTTTGTAAAAAAAAAAGAAACTGAAACCTTTCTTTCTTTCTTTATGCCAAAAATCTACTGCTTACCACAGAAAGAAACCTTAAAAACAGGCATCATCATCAGAGATTGAGCTTTCCAACGGTCCTTGAATGTGACATCCTTTTCAAAGTATTCTGTTAGAAAAAGTAACCACAAGAAAGCTTTAAATGTGATATTTCTATCAGAATCACTTTATGCTACATAAAACCATTTCAAAAATAAAGTGTTTGCACTAACCAGATCGTGTTACAAACATTACATTCGCTCCTCAGAGACACTGTGAAGACATGACTGATTGAACGGTCACCTGAGAAATATTCACTGAAAATCTGTTTACACAGAGCTGAGAGGAGAGGACAGGAGAGGCTGGAACATTCGTGATGATTCCACAGAGCTGCAGGACTTAAGATTTTATATTCATTTTATATAATGCAGTGAAAATAAGGCAAAAGCTAAAATGTGAAATATAGTCAGAAACACATTGAAAGCAGCTTTTATGTTGTGCAGAGGCAGGAGGTGGAACTAATGCGTCTCTTTTGCTCTGCCAGCTGTAATCACGTCCACACACTGCAGATAATTGTGTTTTGTACTAAATGATGGTTTTAAAGGTAATTTGTGGCAAAAATACCTGCAGCTGTAAATCAGTTTGTGAGCGTGACGCTGGAGTCACAGGAATGTGTTCACACACTTCAGCCGAAACATCACCAATACTAAAAAGGTACGACATTTGATGACTCTTCTGTGTGAACTGTGGGAAAAGACATATTGATGTTGTATAATAGGAGTCCTCTGCCCCCTGAGGCTGTCTCTAACTGTGATTATGAGACTTAAAGTCTCTCTCATGTGCCTGTTGCGTCACCGATGTGCCTTCATTCATAAAGAATAAACACTCAACTTCCTCTCTGAACCACCTTGAACAAAAACAGAGTCTGAGTGAAGAGGTTTACGGGCCGGCGAAGGTCAGAAACAGATAAAAATAACACATTTAACTGATGCTGCATTCAAGTGCAGTCATGTGTTCGGGATGGCTGATAACGACGTTTCCCTAATGGGACCCTGGAGGTTTTTACCCAGGGATCCCTTCACCGTCAGCAGACGGCGGGCGATGGAGTTAGCTGGGTGGCGGTGGCGGTATTTCTATCGCTCACAGGTGACCCTTCCTCAGCTGAGTCCAATTACAACCAGAGAGGAGAGACGCCTGGAGGTTTCACAAATTCGACTCTGACTAATGACGTACAAAACACAGCTTCTCTGCCTGTAAACATGAAAAAAACAACATATGTTTCCACATTAATATTATTATTATCCCTCTGTACTTATACTACACTGGAGGGCCAAAAGTAATTAGACACTAAAAGTCATTTGTGCACTTTTGGGTCATTTATCACTGATGATATGAAATAATAAGACTTTAAAAAGGTAAAATTGGGCAACAAAGAAAGAGTTTTCTTTTAAATCTGACAGTGCACAAAAATTAAAAAAAATATAAGAATAAAACGTTGTTGATCATCATGAACAAGTGCCAGTTTGGCAGTTATGATCACGACTTAAGTTAATAAAAAAATTCAACTTAGCAAAAGCAGAAAATAATATCTGTAGTCTTGAACTGAACACAAAATATAAATGCATCAAAATCAGTAAGATACTGAAAATAGACAATGTTTGTTTTTGTTTTTCTATATAAAAAACATTGCAGTAACAGTGGAATTATGTGAACAAAAAAAGCTAAAATAATAATATTCAGGAGTTCAGATCAGAACGGATGTTTTTTACACTATTTAATCAGTAAAAGTTCAAACTTAATATTATTGTAAAAGCTCTGGATCTTTACGAAGCAGTTTAACTTTGATTTTGATCAAAATATTTTTTTAAAAATCCTTTCTTCAAGATACAAAACCCCTTAATAATGATAATGAATTCATTGCATGAGGGATTTTTTAGTTCATCGATGCAGAAAGACTTCCTGACAATCATGATTATCTGGTAATAACGTGGTTTATTCTTCATAAAGACCATAAATAAACAACCTATTGATTGATTAGCCAACTGCTGCTTGGAGAAAAGAGGAGTTAGCTGATTATACAAGAGGGAAAAAAACCATCTACACTTCTATAAGCCGATAAGTTAAAGCTGGTGTTCCCTGATAGTTTATCCCGCAGCAGCAGCTCTGAACCAGAACCGTACAGCTTGTGCGACTTGATATTTATGTATTTAATGCGTATAAATCCCTGTCTGACAGCAGCATGATGACAGCGACTCCCACTCCCAACACAGATCAGATCTCTGACATTTCTCCTGCATCGATAGCCCCCCCTGCTTCCTCCTCCTCCTCCTCCTCCGCAGACCGATCGATAAGCATCCTCTGGGTTTAATGAGCATCAGGACCCGCTCGGGGGACACTCGTTATCTCGTTAATCTCATTGTGTGGACAAATGCAGCGCGTGCACGAGGACTCTGACGTAACATATCATGAAGGGAAGTGCAGGACAAGGACACGAAAAGTCACGTTTACTCTTTTTACTGCCACTCCGGAAACTCCAGTGTCCATATTTTGGTTTACTTCTTCATCATTTCAGGGAAAACCATCATGACTCTAGTATAGAGCCTGCTTTCATTATAGAAATAAAGTCTAATGACTGTAAAGGTTTGCACTTAATCCTTTTCCAACATGGATCTAACAGTTGCCTGGACAAGCTGCTCCATAAACAGTAAATGTAGACCAGTGTGCTAATCTGTCAGCATATTTAAGGACTGTAACAATATTACATCATATTAAGTACAGACTGCCCTTAATACTCCTGTTGCTATCATACATCATCATCCTGCTCCCTAACTACCACGGCTGACATTCATCTTGATTTCATTTTACACAGTTAAATGTGGGAGAAGAACTCAGAGTCTCCTGTGAAAGTTAAAACAATGCACAGCATTGATTTATTCAGATGCATCTAGGATCAGATTTGACAACATATAAATGTTTCTGGCACATTATAAAATCAGAGAGCCACCTATTGTCACAGTGATTGTCACTTCCTGCTGCACACAACATCACTTTCACCAGGATCGCTGACAAGTTAACCAGCAAAGACGCTGTTCAGTGGCGTGGAGTGAGGCGGGGCGCACTCGCTTGGTCACCAGCCTGCTGTTGGGCTCATTTTTAACCTTCCAAAACCAGTTGCTCCATATTTTCCTACAGCTTTCCACAGAAATCCACAAAACTCCGGGATTCTTCCACTTTTTCTTTTTAACACCTGAACACAGCACCGAGTCACTGGAGGTCTCTGAATGTAATCTGAGTTTAGCTCGGATCCATATAACCCACCGCAGGCGGATTAAAGGAAGCAGGAAAAGTTGTGATCTGCAGATAATCCCAGTTAACCTTGTCTCACTGGATCAGCTGGTAAACAACGCTGAGTGACATCTGACCTCTGTCTGACCCGCTGCCACTCCATATGTAGTTGCTGACCTCTGACCTGAATCACATACTGTCATATGAATGTGTCATTTTAGTTGCTCGGACTGGTTTGTTCTGGGCAGCTTGACAATGTGTAGAAAAAGGCTCCATTCATTGATAAATTAAAACAAAACAAACAACATCCACGACTAAATTATGTTGTATATCAGCACACTTGCCAGGAAAACTATGAAAGGCAAAAATAATAAAAGTTGCTTTAATAAAAATCAATAATTACACTCTCTTTCTCCTGTCCTCTCCTCTCAGCTCTGTGTAAACAGATTTTCAGTGAATATTTGTCACATGACCATCTTCACAGTGTCGCAGAATTTAATGTTTTCAACAGGATCTGGTTAGTGCAGACGCTTTATTTTTGTGATTTTTGTTATGTTACAAATGAGACTTGGTGTAAAGTGATTCAATTTCAGCTTCATTTTGGTCACATTTTCTAATCAGAGTATTCACCAGACATGATTCTTCCAAGGACTTTCTGGTGTTCAGAGGGTTACGGGTGAAGTATTCCTTTAAGGCCTCATTTTCTTATTAATACGTTTAGGGAAGAAAGCTGTAGAAACATCTGGTAAAATCTTCTGACGCTGATGTTGGACTTTATCGACAAAAAACACTTTGCCAGCATTTGACACTTTTGACTTTCTTGTTAATTTAAAAGCTGCGGCTGGTACCTGCCAGCGGCTGACTCGGCATCTTGCCGCTGCTGGAGAAACTGCAGAGTCATGATATCCATCTGACAGCAGAGATGTTATAGTAGAAGTGAAACTTGATTTTTCAGCCAAGGATTAACACTCTTCAGACATGAATCTTCTCATGAAATGCGGGTTTCGTAACGTTCAGGTACAACTAACCACGGCACAGAGGCACATTATCAGGTTGTGATGCTGCTTCCACTGAGCGCGCTCACTGTACTTCACCCTGGTGATGACTCATGCGTCACCTCGTACATTAGGCCTAATGAAAGGCGGCCTGCAGGAAAACAAATGATTGTGGGTGAAAAAAGTACACAACCACTTTACGGCGAGCACACAACGTCTGCCCTGATCTGGTGCAGTCAGCGCGGGAGGGGAGGGGGCGGGGACGGAGCGGTTTGTGGACAAAAGGTGCAGAGATCTCAGCATAATTTCTTAAGACAGACTGGCGTGCTGGCAGCGCTGTGGCGGGCAGCGGCCGCTGTTATGTAACGGTTAAAGCCCTCGTTTAAAAAGCATCCCTGTGACTTCTTATTACTGTTATTACTGTTTTTAGCAGACGTCAATCAGCCCTTACATAAGCACTCTGCCTCCAGCTGCAATCTGCCACCGTAACATTGTTCTGAGCATTCAGGGAAAGTGCTGCAGTCAACAAACAAGCAGAAACGAGCGGCGCGGAGACTTCTGATATGATACCGACTCAGTCACACACGACAGCATCCGAACAACTCAAATGTCTTTTTCTCAGAAGAACAGATATAATGATATCATTAAAAAGTTCTTTCTGATTAATTATTATTTTTTAAATTGAAATAAAGTAGAATCTATATATACACAACACTTTTCCAAGTGCCAAAAAGTACCACAAATGTTGGTGAGAAAAAGTTATATAATACATATTGAACTATGAACTACTGCTTCCCATGTTTCCAGCCTCTCCTGTCCTCTCCTCTCAGCTCTGCGTAAACAGATTTTCAGTGAATATTTGTCAAGTGACCGTTGGTCTCAGCAGAATCAATCATGGCTTCACAGAGTCTCTGAGGAGCAGAATTTAATGTTTTTGACAGGATCTGGTTGGTGCAAACACTATTGTTGGACATGTTTTAAATGACACATGCAGAATAAAGTGATTCTGACAGAAATATCACAATTTTAAGCACCAAAGTCAACCTCAATGTGACAGAAATCTATCAACTACTTGATCTCAAGAAAACTAAGATTAAATCAAATAAAAACACCAAAAGGAAAAGAGGCAAACACCAATCAGGACGTGCTTCCTCTACAGGTGGTCAGAGCGAGAGATGAACACAAACCGTGGCGGTCTCAGAGCCTCGCTCTGTCACCACGCCGTCGCTGGCGGGCGGAGAGCGGGCGCCGTGTGGGTACGACCCTGACAAAAAGCGAGAGGATACACAAGGAGCCTGCAGGCTGAGCAAACACACAGCGCTGAGGCTAACTAGGTCACATGGTGCGTTCACTGACTGCAGGCCGGAGAAATGAGACAAAAGCAGCGCGAGACAAAAGGCTGCAGCGAGAAGAAAGGTAACCGTGTTACTGGAGAGCGTCTGTGATAAACCTGTTCTCCTCTCTGCTCACACCAGCCACAGCAAACTGGAACAGACGCTTTTATTCCAGATTTATTTTAAAAAGATTATTACCTGCAGAGTTTATTCAGAAAGTCTAAAATTAAACACATACAGAACACCCTCATGCACACTATCAGCTGTTTTACTCCCCCTTTT
>CAFUXE010000048.1:421201-432395 GCA_903364295.1 Serranus cabrilla | reverse complement strand
GATTACTTTTCTCAACATATTATTATCAATGTTTTAATAGGCAAAGATTTTTTACTCCTTCAATATTATTACCTTTTTTCAATGTACCAATAAATAACAAGACTTTCCTTTAACAAATCCTTTTTATGAACACAAAGGATGCAATTTAATACTGCCTCATGATCATATCTGCCAATATACTAAAGCATTAAGTAGGGACAGTGTGCCCTTTAATTCTCTATTATTAAATCTCAGTTTTTCCCAGCAATATATAACAATTATTCCTTATGATATTATTAAAGAAATTAATGCAGCTAGGATCCAGATGAGAGGCAGGAAATGGATGAATGGATTAACCAATTAAATCTGTGCGCCACCACTGATCTATCACTAAATACTAAATCAATACTGCTCAGTGTTGTCGCTTAACCAGAATATCTGACTTTGATGCAATAACCTGCCTTAATATACGAACACTGACACTGAAACCACAGAAAAACCTCAACCTGGAGTAAAAATGACAGGATAAAACACTGTCATACTCATATAACAGATACTGTAAAGACTGCTGTTGTTTTTATTATTAATAATATCTAAACTATCAGACTAATTACAGACAAGAATAGATCAAATGTTTGCTAAAGGATTTTTTTATGATTTACACAGCAAACTGCCTGATGTGTCAGAATTTCATTTGAGAGAAAAGACAGAAATTAGAGAGATAATTGGCATAATTCAAACATCTGAAACATCTTCCTGTTGCCACAAACAGCCTCTGGTTGTTGTAGTTTCTGTAAATCGTCTGCCGTTTGTTTGGGTAATATGTGGGAAGTGTTCAGTGAAGCTGCACTGGTTTCTCCCGGGCCAGACACAGAAAGTGGGTCAGTGTCACCTGGATGGGAGGACATCCAAACGTCCTCACACACATGCAAATGAGCCCTAGCGCCGGCGGAGGACATGTGGCGAGATGTGAGTCACGGTGCTCAAACTAGGCCGAGTCACCTGCTCCATCGGAGTCAGAGAGGGGCAGTTTGTCTCACTAACTTACATAACAACAACACAAACTCTCCAGCTGAGGGCTTGTGTAACATGACATGAATGTGAGCGACACGTCCAGATGTGCACTGAGAGGCAGAGGAACAGGATGACAGCGCTGACGCCGCCGACGCCGCTACTGCTGCTGCTGTTTTGGGTTATTTCCAGCATGAAAGCAGGCTGAGTGAGTCACCGAGCGCCAGTGAATTCAGGGAAAATGGAAATGAGCAAAGTAGCAGCGAGTCACCGCTCTGACTCCATTGTGTTATGTATCTCAGACAGCTGTGCAGTCGGCGAGCGCATTCACTCAGCTGGTCCTAAAGCACACTCTGATCCAATTCACTTTGTGCTTTGTTACTACTCAAATATTTCAAAATTATTCTACAAAATCTCCTTCAAACCAAGCCCCATTCATTGTAGTTCATGTTTCTGCACAGAAATCTGGCACACACGCAAGGATTTACAATAGCTGGCTGTGATCACGGACATGCATCCACGTGTTTTTACACCTCCAGGGTGTGCCACAGCATATCATTCACAACAACATCGGTATAAATTTTAATATGATTAAATAAATAAATATCCATCCTAGCTTCTCAAAGTCAACTGATGTCTGTAAATGTCTCGTTTAGTCATTAAAATCCCCAAAGACATTCAGTCTAGTATGATTAAAAGCTGAGAAAAGCAGCATTTGAAATACTAAAAACAGCATTTTTGCATGAAAATTTACGACAACGATTAAAAGATGATCACTGGTTATTTTTCTGAGTTATACAGCTGCTGGTCCCAGCATAAAACTGCAATAATTTTCATTTTTAATTGATGCCAATCTTGTTCTCACACAGTGAAAGTCTATTATTAGCAGCCCTGTTTGACATTTTCTATGTTTTAAGGTCAAAACTCTGTTAGAAAATGTACCGATTGTTGACCTTTGAAGCTGTGCAAAAGAAGAAGGAAGTTTTGCAAAGTTCAAGATGTGCTTTAAGTCAAATGTTTCTCTTATTTCGGGGACGATTAAAAGTAGGTGAACGTCACAGGACTCTGGCTGACTGAACACATCTGTGCATCACCGTGTGTGCGACAAACAGATGTTCGTAAACACAGCGGACGAAGACACAAACTGAGCAGCTCCCAGAAAAACAGAGTCAGGTGTGTGACAAACACAGGATCCTTTCATCATCTTCATCTTCATCATCCTGGGACTCCAACGAACATATTCTGCCAAAACTCAGCTAATCAAATAAGAAGCCTTGAGACACTAACAACAACCGTGTGACGCAGCAGAACCAGAGTACCTTCACATTTCTGCTGTTTTTAACTGATCACAGGGGAGCAGCACACATTTTACTCAGTTAATCATCTTTCCTGTTCTTTTTTTACTTTGCTATTTCATCTGTACATTTTCTCTACTGTGCCTCAATATATGTATATAAATATAAAATATGTCACGGTAAATGGAAAGCCTTTAGAGACAAAATTAGAAGTACTGATAAGAAGGATATCAGCTAACAAAAACCAGTTATTCCCACCTGCATCAATCGATAAATCAATACTGAGTGCTATATTGTTTTACAGATCAAATGCAGTGCATCTTTGTTGTTTGGGGGATATTAGTTTAATTCTGACAGTGCTATTCATCTATAATACAAAAGTATGGCCGTGAAAATTACTTTAAAACACACAATATGTCAGATAATGCCAAAAAAAAGCAGGTAATCACAATGATGGTAAAGCAGGCTTCTCAAATACTACTGGCACTCCCAAATTTCTTTCACATCCCATGTGTGCAGTTTTCACTTGCTTTGGGAAAAATGTTAGAAACTGACACACAATGAATCAAACCAACAACCTGCAATAACAATGCCTCAAAGAGCTTTTTGTTATGTCTTTTATAAAGTTAAATAAAAGGTTTTCTGCTAAACAAAACATAATGGTAGTGTCATTCAGATGCTAATGTGTCGCATTAAAGGACACACATCTGGAAAAACGGAGAATCAGGCAACTATTAGTGGTACTTATAATACTGAGCTGAGATGTTATTGCTTGCATCAGAAAATAAACAAAATATGGCAAAACAGCTGAAGCAAACAATGTATAATCTCAGTGCCAGAGCTGAGTTTCACTCACAGATAGTTGCTGTTCATTGAAAGCACTTTAACTTCATTTCATGCTGTCATTATAACCAATTGTCACTGAAAACAGCCAGAAAATCAAGCAGAGAAACCACAAAACCTCACAGGGAATTGTGAGACATTTAGCAGATAATTTATGGCCTCTGATTTGTGTGGATTTCAGGTATTTAAAGGTATGTGGGGGTTTTTTTTAACCTCCACCAGCACTCAGCATTCACCCCACTGGTCCTACCTTCAATCGCGATGACATGCTCCCGGATCTGGTTCTGCAGCAGCGGCTCCTCCACGCGCTCCAGCAGCTCGTAGATGGAGTAGATGTTCGGGTGGACGGACTCAAACCTCTGGATCTCGGATCGGATGGCGGCCGAGTTGGCGAGGTGCTGCTGGTAGTTCATCACTGCAACTTCTTTTTCCTCCAGCTGATCAGACGTTGGTGTTTGTGGTGGCAGATAGGAAGGTGAAAGCTGTGACCTCCAGGAGCCTCAAAACATGCTTTTCTCCTATGGACCCTGGTGATGTCCAAACATCAGTTTATCAGGTATACAAGTACTATAATTAATTTCGTTGTTGGGGTCTTTGCTGCCCAAAAAGATGGTTTATGCTCTTCTACATGCCTGGATGTTTAAATTTGATATATATTCCAAGCGGTTGTCTTTGGCGGAGGCGGCCAAACCGCTGCTACTGGCCGGAGAAGGCAGCTGTTCCCCGGGGTGTCCCCGTTTCCAATCCCGGTGCAGAGACAGATGTGCGGCCGGCTGAACAACGCCTCCCCATATCCCAACAGTCCGTGTGGGGCTAAACTGACACTTGCTCCTGGTAATAAGAGCAACAAGAGTCACTTGCAGTCATAACTGACCAGACGAGAAGGATAAAAAACGGCCTTGTTGCTAAACGGCTAGGCTAGCCGGCTAAAGCTAACTAGCTTCCAAGCCGGAGGGAGGAAAGGAGGGAAAACTCACCGTTTTTCAGCCGTGAAAGTCGGCTTTACTTAGCGACTGAGTAGGGAGTCAAAGCTCCGGAGAGGAGACGAAAGCAGCCATTTTAAAAAATATAAATTAAAGCCACAGCTGGTGACAGAGGCGGCTTGATCACAGTTAGTGGAGGGGTTAGTTAGGATGTTCCCGTTTGTCCGTCCGTTGTTATGTCTCCGGGACCAGCTCCGCAGCAATAAATATATTCAAGTCCGGATTTGAACCCCGAGCAGCCACGCGCCACTTAAAAAATAATAATCCAGGTGTTGTTTAAAGATGCTGATATCACAGGTAGGTCCCACACACGGCGCCCAAACACTCCGCCGTGCCCCCTTCCCGAGCTGCTGTGAGGTCCATCCCGTGGAGAGCCACTATATCCCGGCCGGGAGCGTCATGACGTCAAGGTAAACTTACTCCACAACGTGGTTCCGTGTGGGATTTTCAAAATAATAATAATTACTGCGACTGTATGGTGTGCACAACTATATGTTTTGCAAGTAATTAAAAAAATACGGATAATTTAAAGTAAATATCTGCATTTTAAATATATATATGTAGAATGTAGAATAACATTTTCTTTTTACTTTAATATGATAGTGTTTGCCAACTTTTGCTGCCAGATTTTTTGTCCATTAAATAGAGACAGAAATAAATGAATGTTAAACATATCCGTTTATAGATTGATAAATGAAATCAAAATTAATAATAAAAAGCATTTGGGGATAATAGATAACTAAAAGTTGATAAAAAAAAATAAAAAAATCAATCAATCTTAGAGGTAACGACCTCATTAGCATAAAGAAACAAATGACCCAAAAATGGAACTGAAAGATATCTGGATGGGTTAAATGAGGTTGAATTTCCCCTTGTTAGACTAATAAAGAAATCTTAAGTTATTTATTCATGCCCTGTTTAATGATGAACATTTATCTATTTTTACTTTAATTTTAGTTTATTCTTTACATGTCATTATTTATTTAGTTATTTGTCATCCTCCATAAAGAAAATATGCAACATTTTTCAGTTTCACCAGAAATTGTGGCTCACTGAATTCCACGAACAAACTGAATATAAATGGCTGTATCTTATTTTTTCTGACTTCAAATCCAACCTATTTGGTGCTTTTATTTTCAACATCAAACCTCACGTACTCCAATCTCTTTCGAGTTAACCGCCGCGTGCTTGACGCAGCGGCATTCAAGAACTTACGTACTGCGCGGAGGCTGCGCAAAAACCACTTACGCCAAAAAAAGAGAAAAAAATCCGGGCATTTCTCAGTTTTTTAAACCAATTAAGTTAATTTAGTGCCCCTTCAAAATAAAACAGCAAAGAATAACCCAACAGGGCATCAAAACATCAACAAAAAATGCACATTCTGAGTTTATTTGCCACATTTACAAGCATATATTTGTATTTGTATTTTCTAAATTCATTTTCAAACTTTGCTCAATGATGAAAAAAAAACCTCTTTTACGATAAAGCACTTCCTGTTGTGGTGTCTGGTATTTGTACTTTGTGTGGAATGCCTCATTCACAGAGTCTCTTTGAAAGTGGCTGCAGCAGTCTCATTGTGTTGAAGCTGGTATTTTCTCTCCGTCCAGCAGTAAATAGTGCACAATGCCGCTCTTTTTCTTCCCACCGCTCGCCGCCGCCTTGATGCAGCACTCATGTTCACCCAGCGTGAAGTGTGTCTCTGTGCCGTCGTCCACAAACTCTCCCTGTGGACGGACAGAATGCAACAGTTGGAGGTTCAGGGTTTCATCATCAGTCATTAGTCAGTCATTAACCAGGAAAAAAAGATACACAAAAAGAAGAAACAAATAAAAAAATGTCACTACTTAAATAGAGAAGAATATTATATCTACAAAGATAAGTTCAATTAAAATTAACTACAAAATATTGCAGAAAAAAACAAATAAAATTTGATTAAATTAAAGAAATTTTAATATAAAAAAATGCAGAATATAAGTTGCAAAACACATTAAAAAAAAACATGCACTTTAAATGTCTTATTTTGAAAGAGGACAGGAAGACCATCCTGTCAATTTAATTACAGAAGAAGAAGAAGAAGAAGAAGAAACATCTTTTACCACTTGGGGACATTTTTGGATTTTAAATGTTTTAATCATCATTTTTTTTATTTAGTTTGTCAGTGTAACCTGAGCTTCTATTATAAGTCTCAAATAAACTGTAAATCCAAAATCCAGACAAACACGTCCCACTGAAACCCATTAAAATCTTTTTGAATGGTGCAAATACATGCTATTTTCTTGGTTTCCACTAGAGTTATAAATACATAAAAATTCATAAAAAATAAATGCAGAAATAAATACATTTTAAATCTCTGTGATATTAAACATAAAAATACTCTTGCACTGAAGTTTCATTAAATAGATAATATTGTTTATTTTTATATTTATATCATTAATGTGACTCTCACCATCGTCTCCATCTTCTGTCCGTTGCACCAAACGTCCATCGTGTCCTTTTCTGTTGAGTTCAAATAAAAAAATAAGTAATTCACCATAAAGATAATAACTAAAATTAAACAGATAAAAATGAAGCGATCTCAACAACAAATAAACATTTGAATACAAATTAAGAATAAAAAAAAACTAGAAAAAAACCCAAAAATGTACAAAGAAGCACCAACATTAATAAGTTGTAATAAAATCAAATAATTATGCAAATATTTCACTACATATTTGAACCTACAAATATGAGTGAAAAATAAAAAAAATTATATTGATAAAATAAATTTGATGAAAAAAGAAAATCCAGAAAATAATTTGCCAAATACATAAAAATGTGAAAGAAACATTAAAAAAAATATGATAATAGGACAAAAAAATAACATGTTTATTAAAAACTGCAATATTGATAAAATAACACAAATTTGAATAAAAACACATAATAAAAAAAATCTAAAAAAATAAGTTCCTTAAATTAAAAAAATAAATAAAAATTGCAACAAAATAAAATTTAATTAAATGATATAGAATTATGAATAAAAAAATGAAAAAACACAGTGCCTGTCATTTATATATTCAAATCAAATAAAGATTCAGGTTGAAATATTTCACTGAATATAAGAGCCTGCAGAGGATTCCTCTCACCCAGGACGACCCGGCAGTCCTCTCCGTCCACTTTGATCAGCCACGTTTTGGACGTCTTGGCTCTGTTGTCGGTGAACTTCTGCAGACTCTTCCCGTCCACCTCCAGCGTGTACTCGTAGGCGAAGCCGCTGATCGCCTCGATGACGATGGTCGCTCTGGTGTTGGAGCTTCCCAGCGTGAACGTTTCCTTTCCGACCAGCTTGAACATCCAGTCTTTCCTGACCACTTCCTGTCGAGGACAGATTCCTTACAGTGTAATAAATAAATCCATGAATACAAATATCAATGAAGAATAGATGGATGTGGATATATAAACACATAAATGAATGTTACCAAAAACTCTTATTACACTTATTTATCCTTTTTCTGCATTTATTTTTGTTATTATTTATTCAGTGATTTTCCATCTTCAAACCTCTATAAAATAAACAGACTTTATCAAAATAATAGAAAATGTTCTAAAAAATAACAACAAACTTTGTACAAAAAATAAAAATTCTAGAAATAAGTTACTTCTAAGAATAATAAACTTTTTTTAAAATAATAAGTAATTTTTCTTTTAAAAAAAAAGAAACTTCTAAAAGTATTAAGAAGCTTTATTAAAAATATGAAACTTTCAAAAAGTTTCATCAAAAAATACAGTTTAGTGCAAATGTGATTATTAAATGTATTTAATTGTTGCCATTATTTTTAATAATTATTATTTATTTACATTTTGAGTGTACATGCATGTATTTTAATGACATTGGGATTTTTATTTTTCATTTTATAATTAATATATTATTCAAATATTCTATTTGTTTTATGTTTTGACATTTATTTTCTTATTAATTACTTCAACATTTATTTTTATGTTTTAACGAACAAAATGTTGAGCTGTTTAATTTGTTTTTTTTTTACTTTTATTTATTTAAATGTTAAGGTTGTTATAGTAATTTGTTGCACATATGTTTAACCTTTTTCAAACGTTTAGATTTTATTTCTTATGTTTATTATGATGTAATATTGATATTCCAACCTCTATTAATGCATCGTACTTTAATGTTGAGATTTTTTTTTTTATTATTATTACTTTCCTTTTTTATTAACTTTATGTTGACTTTTTTTTAACTATTTAAATTTTCCATTTAATTATTTATCAATGTTTTTGCGCAACACACACAAAATAGTTTTTCATTTTAATGATTATTTTGATAAACTCGCAGCTAATTTGGTCGAGCTCGCGGTGACATAAACATCGCATGCCTGCTGTACTTAAGAGGCTGAGACGAGACCTAAACATGGACTCACCTGTCCGTTCACAGTCACGACACGTTTCCCGGTGGTGGTGCCGTGAGCGAACTCGACCCTGTGGACTCCGTCGCTCAGCGCCACGTCCCAAACCGCCACCAGATCTCCCCCCAGCATGTCGCCCACGCGCCAGGGTCCTCTGCCGGAAAACAAACGGGGAGTCAGTGAACCATGGCCGTGTCGGCTCAGCAGCAGGTGAATTACCGTAAGAGGCTTACAGGCGCGAGCTCACTATACTGACACTGATAATGAGGACAGGTTTATGTGTCCAGAGTATGAGGCAGCACAAACTGCATCTGCACGGAAACACAACGCGCCTGTCCTGACCTCTGACCTCCACAGACACACAGCGGCACAAAGAAAAACAAAAGGAGCAGAAGATTAAGATTCTGCTTCACGAGGACGTGTGAACATTAGAACACGTGACATGGAAGTTCAAAAATAGATTATTTATTAAAAATAATGAGAAACCAAAAATAATAACTTACTATCTCAAAAAAAACATTCTAAAAATAATAAAAATTTTACCAAAACTAGAAACTTTTAAAAACAATTAGAAACATTTTCAAAATAATAGGAAATGTTCTAAAGAAAAATAATCAAAAAACTTTTTAACTTCTGAAAATAATTTTAGAATAATAAGTAATAATAAGTAATAAAAAAATATCTAAAAACTTTATTATAGAAATAAGTAATTCAAAAAAAGAAACTTTCTAAATATAATAAAAATGTTTATCAAAAATAAAATGAAACGTTCTAAAAATGAATAAAAACATTTATGAAAATAATTAGAAACTTAATAAAAATAATAGGAAATGAACTTTGTAAAAACAAAGATTATAATAATAAAAAGAAACAATACACTTTTTAAAATAATAAGCAGGAAACTTTCTAAAAAATAAAAAAACAAGAAGATAAAGAAGATACGTGTAGTGAAAGCAGATTTGAAGACTGAATGCTGGAGCTGCAGATATGAATAAATAATAGATATCAGGATAAAGGATAAATCTGGACAGGTAAAAACGTCTGAAGGTGGCGTGAGGAAGCCGTGCAGCAGCTTTGTATCTCTGCTCCGAGTTCAAACCTGCAGAGCATCAGAAAGCAGCTCCGCCGGCTCTGCAGCAGACACTCACACAAAGCTGCCATTGTGTCGTTGTTTCATGTGTTTCATATCTGAGCTGCTGCCAAATCCAAAATCCCTCTCAGCACGTCTCATCACACCAGCAAACACAAGCAGGAAGTCTGTCTGACAGTCTGAGCTGCTTCATCCAACAGGTGGATCAACACACACAGACTCACCGAGAGGAAAGATGCTAAACACCTACAGCAACTTTTTAAGATTAAAAAAAAGTATTTAAATATAAATGATTTAACTGGAGACTTTGTGTGTTTTTTAATTCATTAAAATAAAATTATTGATAATTTAAAAAAATATAAAAAACTTTTTTTACAGTTGGTATCTAATTAAATATTTGTACAATAAGTTGTTTTTTTTATTCAAACATATTAAATCTTACTGATATTGCAACTTGTGATCTATTTGTTCTAACTTAGGATTTTTTTTTATTATCTAAATATGATATTTTTTATTTTTCATGTTGAGGTTTTGAAGATCAATTTCTTTTGCATTTTTTATTTATATTTTTTACTTATTCAAACAGTGAAATCTTTTTCAAAACATTTCTGTATTTTTTAAACTTATTTAATTTTTTATTGTTATCATTTTCATTCAAGTCTATTTTATTTTATTGATATTCCAACTTATTTATTACAGCTTATTTAAATTATGGGACTGTTTTATTTATTTATAATTTTATTTTTTAACTCATTCAAATTTCAGAAATTATTTATTATTTAACTTTAATTTTATTTTATTGATATTGTAATCTGTTTTTATTATATTTTTGTTTTGTTGGTATTTTTTATAAATATATTTAAATATCTTTTTTAATTGTTTTATCTGATTTTTATTCTTTTTGTCTAGCCTTATTACCTATTTAAAGGCTAAGATGGTTTAATTTGAATGTTTTTTATTACAAATTCTGAAGTTTTAATTCTAAAATATTGCAATGTTTGCAGGAAATGAGCAGAAACATGAGACGTAAAATGAGAGAAGACATAAAGAGCAGGAAGAGGAAGAAGAAGAAGAAGAAGAAGAAGAAGAAGAAGAGCTGCTGCTGCTGCTGGTCGGACGAGTTGGACGAGTTTCAGATTAAGAGTCTGAATCAGCGAGTGATAAGAAGTCTCATTCCTGCAACACAAACACAAAAACATCTTTACTTTCAGTTCAGCTGGTAGTCAGAAACATTTCTACTCTTCAGCCTGGAAATGTTTATTCAAACTGTTTTAAATTTAAAGTATTTTTTTAATGTACTCCAAAAGAAAAGCATTTTTTAATCAACTTATTTCAAGTATGTTCTAAAAAAATGTATAAGTTGAAACCAATGAAAATAAAATCAGACTTATTTTATTATTATAAAGTCTTTTAATTCAAGAAAATAAAACTTCCAATTAAAGACAAAAACAATAAAATAATTGAAAGAAAAGATTAAATATGGATGTGATTAAAAAACAGCTTCAAATCAACCCGAAAAGTGACAACAAATATTTATTTACTTGTGTAAAAATCCAGTTTACTATCTTTTTGGTGTGTTTAATGAACACTTAATTG
>CAFUXE010000048.1:402978-415857 GCA_903364295.1 Serranus cabrilla | reverse complement strand
ACCAGCAGGGACAGGTAGAGACCAGCAGAGACAGGTAGAGACCAGCAGGGACAGGTTAAGACCAGCAGAGGTAGAGAGCAACAAGGACAGTGATATGTCAATTTAAAATTTATTCTGGTCACTTTGTCTTTATTTATTAATGAATTTTAAAGGTTTTTGGTTTTATATTTTTAATTTATTAACTTGTTTATTCATGTTTTTTTTAATGTATTTATTTATTTGGATCAGCTGGTAAAGGCTTGTTTTTCTGACTTTTTATAAGTATGTGGTTCAGATTTATTTATATATAAAAACATTTTTATTAACCTATTTTTAAGGATTTGTCTTTTAATTTCTGAATTAATTTGAAAGGGTTTTAGGTCTTTAAAACATTTGTTTTTAATAATTTTTGTCCTCAATTTATTTGTGTTTTTAAAAGATTTTTTTTTCTTACAATGCACTTTTAAATGTATCAATATTTTGGTTTATTATTATTGAACAGGTATTGTCATCTATAATAATTATTATTTTTCCTCTTTTTTTGCTCCCATACATTTGATTATTTCTGGATGTTTGTACCTGTGCTTATATAAATGCAAATTTTCTGAAATACATTTTTTGAAAAAAATAAATAAAAAATAGCATAATCTTGAAGATATATAGCAGTAAATTACAACATGTGCAGAATTAATATTAAATTAAAAAACACCTTTAATGCACTTAATACTCTTATTCTTACTGAGTCAAACTTTGGCTTTAATACTGTAATGGAGCATTTCAGAGTATTATGTAAGTACTTTTCCTTTAGTTAAGGATCTGAATACTTCTTCCATCTCTGTCTGCATGACTGTAGTATCAGTATCTGATTGGTCCGATGAAGGGCCTTGTGATAAAGAGCCACTGTAAATACACTGCAGGGAAGTAGGTGGAAACAGCCACTTGTCGGTGACCTTTTCCAGCTTTGCTTCAATGCGGGCAGCAAGGACACCGACATGAGGGCAGCACAGTAAAGTCCAAAAATGTCACGTTTAACTGTCAGCACAAGGTGGATAATAGTGAAGCACTTTATTAACCTCCGCTGTAAAAACAAATGAGAAAAAATATGAATTTTTATTTATCTATCTATCTTAACATACCACCATTTTTTGTTTACTTCAAAAAAATACAATAAAAAATTGAATAATGAAAATATATAATTATAAGTTCTTTAATTTATCATGGCCTGTCACAAAATAAATAATTTGTATTTTATTTTATATATTTTTCTTTCTTTCTTGGCCTTGATATACTACTGATGTTTTAATATATTTGTCTACATCTTATAGAAAAAGCATATTTATATTTATATTTATTGGTCTAAAAATAGCACCAATGTTTTTACTTGTTTGTTCACTTTTTCTTCGATAAAATAAGAAGAATTTTCTTTTTTACTTGTTTTAATTCTAGTTTATTTATTGGTCTTCACTACATTTGTAAGAAAATGTATTTGAGTGTTTTATTTACAGAAAAATAGAACAAAATACTGTATTTAATTTTGTTCTTAAGAGATAAATGAACAGTGTGCGTGGCTGCATTAAAAGAGGAACTGTAATTTATGTTGTCCTCACAGCTTCCTCTCTGTTTGAACCATCTGACAGCTCTCAACGAGTCTCTACAAGACATTAAACAACCACTTTACAAGCGCCCGCCCTCAAGCTCGTCTTTGATTGGCTTAAACTTCACTATCACGATACTGATTGGCCGTTCGTAGTGCCACTCACCTCACTGATAGCTAGCCAGTGAAGCAGTTTTCTGATAACGCTTTCTCTCCCTTCGGGGCGAATTCAGACAAAAACCGCGCAAAATCATAACGTAGAAAACGCGAAGCTAGCTTAAAGAGTGCGGAGAAAGTCACGCAACTCACCTGCTAACGTGTTTTTCCGCCGTTCGTTAGAAAATCCGCCATACACCGAGACACACTCAACTTTTACAAGTTGACCGGGAGACTCTCTGCCCCACCTTGTACACGGACCCCAACCGAAGATCGTGTGTTGTGGTCAAGAGGAGTCACTGCGGCTAAAAACAATGGAGCGATGAACAGCTAGCATAGCCGTTATACCAAGGCGACGGATTTTGTGACCGCGGAAATACAGCCACAAACAACACTTACAAATAAATATACGAACCGATGGTTTTCATATAATTACATTTATGTGTACACTTACTTCAAATGTAGGTTAATGCCGTAAAATGCAGCGTTTTCAGTCCAGCTCACGGGCTGACGAACCAGGGAAACAGACAAAGTGACACCTCTTACCTTCCCCTTTTCTCTGATAACACTAACAGGAAGTGGCGTCACGAAATTCCTTGTATTCCTTAGACTTACTTTGTTTATGTATTTGTAAAACACCAACGATTTCGGGTTTTTTGCTTTTAAACTAATATTAAATTAAATTAAAATGTTAATTTGTATTTCTTTCTTTGTGCCTTTATTGGTCTTAACTAACCATCAATGTTTGTTACATAGAATAAAAAGAATGATAAATTGTACTTTATTTATTTTAAGGCTGTCATAACATTTTAGTTTTTTATAATAAAACTGTTTATTTATTTGTCTTAGCATACCAACGATATTTTGTTTGTTTACTTAAAGAAATAGTATTAAAAATAATTATATTTATTATTATTTATTTTAAAGAAAGAACTTATGAATAATTTTTTTGGCCTTAACATACCACTGATGTTTTTTATGTTGGTCTTCAATCTATCGAAATAGAATTAAAAAACAAAATAAAAATGCTTTATTTTATACTTTATTTTATACTGTCACTTAATTGTATTATTTTGTTGTTGTTGTTGTTTTTTTGTTTCTATTTATTCATTTGGGGCTGTGATGAAATAACATCATTTTTGTTATTCATTATATTTTATGTGTATTTATTTATTTATTGGTCTTTTGGCGTTTGGTTATTGGTTTACATAAAACATACGATGAAACATTGGATCAGGAAATGTCAATTTGTATTTCTTTCATTGTCTCTTTATTGGTCTTAATATACCATCAATTGCTATTTAAAAAAATAAATGGTACTTTATTTTGTTGAGGGCTGTCAGAAAATGACATAATTTTGTTGTTTTTAAATTATATTTAAGAACTACATATTTATTGGTCTTAACACATTTTTGCTTGTTTGTTCACTCATTAAAAAAATAGATAGGTACTTTATTTTATTTTTTTCTATGAGTATTTAAAGAAAATATTTTTTAATTATTTATTTATTGGTATTGCCTATCATTTATTTTGTTTCTATACTTTTAGAAAATATTATTTTTTAAACTGTACTTTTTTTAACACACGTCATATATTAGAACATAAAAATGTCACATGAACAACAAAAAAGTAGGTGAACATATTGTGGTTATAATAGTCTGCAGCTCCAGTATTTGGACCAAAGATGGCGCTGTTTCATTACTTTGCCCGTCTCTGTCTGATCACCTTGAACTTTAAAGAAATGAGGGATAAAAAAAACACCTGAGTTTCCCTTTAAAACACATAGACGTTGAGTTAAATTGAATAAAACATGGTTTGTCTTTTCGCATCATTTCCCATATTTCTCCCAAATTAAAGCCGACAGGTTTTAGTATTTATTATTTTGGAAACTGTAACACTTCTGCAGATTTTGGCAAAAAAAACAGCAGTTCTGAATCATTCACGTCCAAAGAATCACAATTCTGCTAAACACGGGTTCACATGAGGGGAAAAAGCAGAGCCGACCTGTTTTTAAACTTCATGTTGTTTTTGCTTTATGATAATCAGCAGCTGAAAGGTCAGAGGTCACCTCAGCTCCGTCTGGCTGCTGCTCATTTGGTTTCAGAGTTTTTACTAACAAATGTTGTTGTCGGCGCGTCCTGTCATGTCAGACTCACTTATTAGCCCGAGCTGTTTCAGATTGTGTTCAATTTGACTAGAAAGGCTCAGCTGATTTACATAGGACGACTTTTTAAGGTTTATGAGTCTCGGAAATAATGCAGAGGTTATTTTTACGTACCTCCTGCAGAATTAAGGGGTTTAATGTTGCTATTTTATTTATTTATATTATTTTTAAAGACACTTTATAAAAACACTTTATAAAAAGTCTCTGCTGAGCATCAGAAACACGTTTCAATAATTCATTTTATAGGTTGGGATATTACTCATATTACTGTTTTATACTTTGTTTAATGTATGACGGCTGCATGACTTTGTGGTTTTGCCATGATTGTCTTTGTCTGTCTTTGTTTCAGTGAAAAACAAATAAACAAACACAATAAACATGAAAAATTATGTTTAAGTCAAAACTAACATCTGAGATGAAAATTGAACATTTTGATGTTTTAAAGTCTGAATGATATGATATATAGGAGTCATAAAAGAATATCAAACTAAAGTCTATAAAAAATTAAAGTTTTTTATAAGCAAACAACAAAAATATATCAGTGAAAATTATAGATTTGTTTTTACAGTGTTACTCAATTGCTTAATGACCTTGAATGTTAATAACATAATGAATGCTCTATGTAAAATAAATAAAAATAAACAGCATATTGCTGAATAAAAAAATATGAGAACTTTCTTTTCTTATGGTAATAATTTAAAGTTAATGTAAGAAAAATATATATATTTTTAAAAGGTATGAAGTCTGGCAGCAAATGTTGCAGAACACTTATCATGTTAAAGTAAAAGAAAACAAAAAACGACAAATGTATTTAGCTACAGATATATCTTTTTAAATACAGATATATTATTTTTGAAGAAATTATCTGTAAAATAAGCAACGTTAAGTGTTTTTCTGTGACTTTTTTTTAGTTTTTTTACAGTGCATTTTAAATGTGTTGGTTTGCTTCTTTCATATCTTGTGACTTTTGTCGCATTTTGTCTTCAGGACCGTCTCACAGCACAGACAGTGTGGTTTATAGTCCCTGCAGGAGTATTACAGAACTATTTGAATCCCTTTAGGAATCATTTCTCCTCAGGGAGTGCCACTGACCCCGCCCCCTCCCCTCTGGCCCCGCCCCCTGCCCTGATCCCTCTATATAAAAAAGTTTTCGGTGTGGCGGCTCCTGAGTCTCAGACGGCAGCATGGAAACGCTCCTCAGTGCGCTGAGCGGCACACCTCCCTCTCCTCCTCCTCCTCACACCGGGACCAAACACATCTAGAGAGTAAACAGTGTGTGTGTGCGTGTATGTGTGTGTGTGAGGAGGATGATGTGTGTCTGAGGAACAAACACATGATGGATTGAACTTTAAAACAAAAAATGTCCAGGTGGGATTTGTCGCTTTGTGGAATATTTGGGAGTTTTGATTCATGAAACCATGACGCGTTTTCTTCTTCATCATCTCCTGTTTGTGTGAAGCTCCAAACTCCAACAAAGAGTCCACAAAGAGCGGAATAAAGAATGACCAAAGACATCCACAGGACGATGTGATAAAAAGATTTCACGCATCTTCGAGTGGATGGAAACGAACCGCACCATCCGAGCGCGTCAGACCTGAGCGGAGCGCCGTTACGCATGGAGACAGCTCGGGACTGAGCTCCGCTTTGTTCATATTTTAACTCTGACAAAAGAGAGAAAAAAGTGATTCTACTCCTCCTCGAACAGAAAATGAGGAGCTGTCTTTTCCGGCTGGCACTCTTCGTGGCTTGCGTCCTCTCCATCCGCTGCACCGCTGCGCCCGGGACTGAGGCGGAGGCGCACACGGCGCCCCGGGACACCTGCGCGTCCTGCGGCGTGGCTCAGCCGGAGGACCCCGAGTCGGGCCGGCTGAACGTGGACTTCCTGGAGGCGGTGAAGAGGCACATCCTGAGCAGGCTGCAGATGCGGGAGCGGCCCAACATCACGCACCCGGTGTCCAAAGCGGCCATGGTGACCGCGCTGCGGAAGCTCCACGCCGGGAAGCTGCGCGAGGACGGCAGGGTGGAGA
Organism: Serranus cabrilla; assembly: GCA_903364295.1. Lineage (NCBI taxonomy): Eukaryota > Metazoa > Chordata > Actinopteri > Perciformes > Serranidae > Serranus > Serranus cabrilla. The sequence continues at coordinate 409,937 of CAFUXE010000048.1, read as the reverse complement.
TCCCCAACCTGGACGGACATCCGATGAGCAACGACGTGCTGGAGGAGAGCTCCGAGATCATCAGCTTCGCCGAGAAAGGTGCGTGATGGACACGGCGTCAACTTTTTCTGTCCACAAAGTTGATTTCAATGACCTTTATTTTTACACATCTTCTTAAAGCTAAGCACAAAATGTCACATCATATTCCAACAAACACACAAAAAAACCTCAGAAATTAGAAATTCTGGTAGATTATTGCTGCAGTTTTTACAGAAATATAAGATTCACCCTGCAGGGAGAGGAGAAATGCAGCTGAGGCACAAAAGATCATGTTTCAGGAGCTTCTATTAACCCAAAACTACACCAAAATGTATCAAAAACACCCTCTGTCTCCAAAACACACAGTTTCCAGCCTGACCTCTGCTCTGACTGAGTCATAAAAGAGCTTTTTCACACTTTAATGTGACTTTGAAACTCTGCAGCTCGATAAAACACTTGTTGTGCTCCAAATCCAATAAATGAAATGTGATGCATGTAGCTGATGAATCAGATGTCACGCAGCGAGCATCAGCCAGCTCTGCTGCTCTGTGTGTGTGTGTGTGTGTGTGTGTGAGTGAGAAACAACCCAGACAGCCTGCTGATGTTGAACAGATGTTGAAAACCCGCCAAAATAAAAGCACACAGCTGCTACCTGCACGGTTTTTCGTGAAGAAATCAATCCCCAAAGCTGCTTTAACACTTTTTTTACACTCCTTTGCATGCTGACTATAAAAACAAATCCTGGTCTGTCATGATGAGCTGATTTACAGTGAAACGCCTCCAATGGCCCCTAATGTCAATAACAAGCGCAGATTTAACATCCTGTCTAACTGCTGTTCAGTGTTTAAAGATAAGTTAAAGCTGTGATTCTGCAGGTAGTTTAACATTTTGTTACATCCGTCAACAGACGTGGAAAGAGAATCTCATCAGAGCTGCAAAAGCTGGTTCTTCTTATTATAATTTGGGTTTTTAAACTTGGATTTTGCTGTATTTGGTGCGTCCTCTTAAACTGATGTTCAGAGATAAATAAGGAGTGATTTTGCAGGTAGTTTTACTTTTGCTACACCTGTCAAACTTGGAAAAGGACGCTCTGATGATTGATTAGTTTTTTCAATGTAGTTTGGTGGATGAGAGCTGAAAGAGCCGGTGAACACCTGTGGAAGATTTTATTGTTTAGAATGACAAAAAAGTGCAAGAATTTTGAATGTAGTTTGGTGGGTTCAGAGCTGTTATATAATAAGTCAGAATTTAAATGTCTATGCATGGATTTGGCTGCATTTCTGTCATCAAACTTGGAAAGAATATGTTATTGTTTAGAAGGAAGAATCAGGGAATTGCAAGAATTTTGAATGTAGTTTGATGGATGCAGAGCTGCACAAGTCATTTCCTTTTTGGTATAATTTGGGTTTGGATTCTGCTACATTTGATGTGTCTCCTTAAGCTGCTGTTCAGAGTGTTAAAAGACTAATTAAAGCTTGTGATGTTGCAGGTAGATTTGTTACACCTGTCAACAAACAGAACAGTCGATCGAAGAATCGCAGGAATTTTGAATGAAGTTTGGTGGGAGAAGAGCTGAAACATGGGCAGATCAGATTATGGGTTTTGTTTCACTGTATTGGTTTATAAGTGTGCTGCTTTCAAGTAACGCAGAGAAAGTCGGACATCTGGGCTTCCTGGCTCCCACTCCAGTGTTGTGTTCACTTTCCTAGAAAACCACACGAACCTAAACTTGGGCAGCTCTGCTCGGAGTCGGCGGAGGTTTGCTCCCCGCTGAGAGCCTTTTAGTTTCAGATGTTTCTCTCTGTGGCCGCTGTGTTGCAGACCTTCCACCTCGGCGCCGCGCGCCTGCCAGTTGGCTGCGTTCACGGCGCTGAGCGGCTGTCAGCGGGGACGTGGCACGGCGACAATTTACTCAGGGAGGAGCTGAAAGGAGCTGAAAATGATCAACGACGCCACCTGCCTCACCCACGTGTGTCCGTCCGCTCGCCGCTCAGAGCGAAACATCTGCTTTCCACATCAACAGATCCCTGCTACACTCACTTCAGAGCTGTTAGAGAGTGTGTGTGTGTGTGTGTGTGTGTGTGTGTGTGTGACATGGCAGGGTTGTGTTGAATCAGTCCCCTCAGTATAAGGTCAGAGCTTTTGTGTCGGCCGTCGTGCAGCCTGAATGCAGATTGACGGGCTAAACCCTGCAGCCTGGCACCCCATTAGAATTCACAGTGTGTGTGTGTGTGTGTGTGTGTGTGTGTGTGTATGACTGGTGGTGTTGGTTTGTTAGTTTCCAGCATCCAGATCCTTTTCTTAAAAACTTCTAACGGCTCCGGTTCAGTTTATCTCCCCTCAGGGGCCCTTTAAACACTGTGGTGGAGCTTTCAGTCACTTCACATGATCTTCATCATTAGTCGTGTAAGTGTTAAATTAACTCGTCGCCCAGATGTCTGACTTTCCCTGCAGCACTTGAATGCAGCATGCTATAAAAAAACTATATAATGACAGAAAAAAACTGATGTTTCATCTCTTCATCCACCAAACTACATTCAAAATCCTTACGATTCTTTGATCGATCTTTCCAGACAATATCCTCCTCTTTTAAAGTTTACTTAAACGGCCACACACACCAAATGCAGCAGAATCCAAGCTTAAAAATGTTAAATAGAAGAATCAAAGAAACCAGCTCTCCTTCCATCAAACTACACTCAAAATGTTTTTTTCTAAATGATCATGAAATATGATCAAAAGCTGCTCGGCTACGTCACTTCCAGTTACGCTTAATAATAGTTTGTTACCTGCTGATTCATAAGAAATGTCACTTATTTCCATAAATTAAATGTGTGAAACATAAATACAGTCGCATCACGTGACTTAATATTGCTGAAAAATGTTCATACAGGGTTTTGCAATCTGTTTTAATATAATTTAATAAATAAATGAAGCGGTGGAGCAGTTATAATGGGTTTCCCCAACACCAAACTTTAAAAAAAATATTTTTAATAATTTATTTATTGCTTCAGATTGGTGATATTTTTTTGCAAAATTTGTCATTATGAGGAAAAATTATGATTAATTAAGAAATTATGAGGAAATTTATATCATGAATCATTATTTTTTGCAAGACAAATGGGATCATAAGAGACATATTGAATCTTTTATTTTCTTATTTTGCAAATCACATTTATATAAAGAAACACGAACTACACTCGGCATAAAGATTTAGGTTTTGAACTGTGAATTGGATGTAACGGCTTAAAGAAAAACAGAAGGAACTGGAGTGTTAATAGCCCCCGCATTAACCATTCAAACATAAAAGATATCACTCACGTAACTTCCCTTAATTTACTTGAGAAAAGCCAAAAAACAGAAGTGAGTAAGTGTTTTGCAGCCACAGATTTCCAGTGAAGCTTCATGCAGGAAACCAAAGGTTCTGCAAGCGAACATCAGCAGTTAAATGAAGGTATGGAAAGGATTGTCGGAGTTTAAAGCTTACTTTGGTGGAAATAACTCGCATGTTACTCAATCTGCTGCAGCACAGTGCAGCTTATTTATTCCTCACTAAACATTTGTCACCAGAAAGAAATCAAAACCTAAATATTTGCAGAATGTAGCGTCGGGCCAGTCGGAGCAGCTGCTGTGATCACTTTTAGTTCACTTTGAAAACACTGCATGTTTTCCTTCCACTTCACGTCAATTACCGCTTTAAACTGATGCCAGAACATGTTTTCGGTTGTCCTCAGTCGTCCTCCGGCTCTTTTATTATGCAATAAATAGGTTTCCACTCCGCCATCCAAAAACCTTTTATTCCAAGGAAAATACATTTGTTTTTGAAAATGTTTCATGCACATCAAAAACTTTAGTTTGATCGTAAAGTTGTGTTTGCTGCCGAGCTGAATCTCGTAAAAAAAAAACGTTGGATTCAAAAGCAAAACTTTGGGAAGAACAAACAAAAGTTTTGGATCCTCAAACAAAACTTTGGATTCAAAAGCAAAAATGTATCATCTTTTCTCTGCAGTGTAAGTCAAGATTAAAACTTACAGCAACCAAGATTTATGATTTAACAGGAAAACTTTTGGATTTGCACATCAGAAACTTGGGATTCAAAAGCAAAACTTTTGCATCTTTTTTCTGCAGTGTAGGTCTCGTCTGTGAGATTCAGCTTAACAGCAAAATACATTTTGGATTAAAGCAAAACTTTGGGATTTACAAACAAAAGTTTTGGATTTGAAAAAAGTTTTGGGATCTTGAAAGGAAAACTTTGGATTCAAAATTTAAAAAATTTCAACCGTCTTTGGCATGTTTGTCCCAACCACGAGCTCAACAGCAAATTAAACTGTTGCAACAGAAAACAAAGGTTTCCGTTTCAAAAGCAAAACTTTACAAACAAAATTTTTGGATTTGCAAACAGATTCTTTGGATTGTGTAGGTGCAGATTAAACTCAACAGCAAACAAAATTTTGCTGTTTGGTTAATATTGGATTCAAAAGCAAAACGTTTGGATTTTCAAACTAAACTTTGGATTTAAAAGCAAAAGATTTTGCATCTTTTCTCTGCAGAGTAAGTCCCGTCCACAACAGCAAAACTTTTAGATTTACGAACAAAACTTTGTTCTGCGTTAATACATTTGAAATCACTTTTTTTTTTACTTGCAATAATAGATTTCTGATGCAGTTTAGTCTGAGTTTGCATAATAAAGACACATGAATATGTCTCTGAGTTTATCTTGTCTCATTACCATCTCAGACAAAGCAGCTGCTCGTCTGTGACAAATAAATTCTCTTTCAATCCGTCAATTAAGCGTCCTCCTCTGCGACTTCTCCCCGGCAGCCGCCGGCACTTTCAACACACTTTCTGTCGACACAACTTTGATCCCGACACTTCAGAACAAGTGAGCGGGTCACTTTTTAACACTTTGACAGAGTGCGTGATGACAGACCTGCAGCTAGACTCGTTTTCGGGCGCACAGCTTCTTGATTCTGGTCTTGTCTGGGTGCTCGCGGCGCACTAATCTGCAGCCGCGTGTGATCTGACATCCCGAGCTGCTGAGTAATGACTCGGAGATTAGCTCGTCTCCTGATGGATGAGGTAATGCATGTGGAGGCTCGCCAACTCAGTCTGCGCCCTCTCAGACGTTTCTGTGCATTTCTGCGTTGCATCCCGAGGGCGTTCACACAAAACCCCTCCGATGCACACGATGCATTCAGTGTTTTTAGCCACCAAATCACACGTTCACACGCTCCGACTGTCAATCCCAAGTCCTCGGGGTTGGCTGTCAGAGTTCAGGAGGTTCAGACCTGATGAATGACTCTAATCTTCTTCACCTGACGGCTGTCAGTGGCTCTGCCCTGGTGCTTCATGGTCCACCGTTAGGCCGTTAGTATGGTCTGGATGGGTCCGTTTTAAGGACACAATCAAAAGCTTTTGACCTTTTGTAGATTTCTGTATTTTGGGCGATTGTGTGGTGAGCACTTGTGTTGTGTTGCCTGCCGACAAACCCCCTTATTTTTAATATACTGAGGAAACCCTCCGTCCTCTGAATGTTCTGGGTCTCTAGTTTGTGTTTGTAAAGTTTCATGAGGCTGTGATGATCCTGGAGGTCACAGCAGCTCATTTTATACACTGAGCTCAAGTTTCACTGACTAACATCATCAATAACATGAAGAAAACTGGGCTGCATAAGTCATAAGCCGATTTATGCAACTTGCAGACTGTTTAGGGACCCAGTGTGCAGAAATATTCACATACAATAGGGAAAAAGAACACATTTTTCTGCATGAAAACTGCATGTTATCATGTGGGTATCCGTTAAACCCATTTTCAATCAGATATCTGGAGGTCAGAGGTCAAGGGACCCTTTTGAAAATGGCCATGATTAAATTGGGCTCATTGAATCCACAAGAGTCTCAGCTTTCCAGTCAAACCCGATTTATGCAGCTCACAGACTGTTTAGGGACCCAGTGTCAAGAAATATTCACAAAAAAGGACAAAATAAGACATTTTACTGCATGAAAACTGCGTGTTATCAGCATAAAGAGGGCGTGTCTGTAAAGAGGAGACTATGGAACATATTTTCATTCAGGTATCTTGAGGTCAGAGGTCATGGGACCCCTTTAAAGATGGCCCCCATCCTGACAAGACGTGTTACAAATGGATTCCTCAGATCTCCCAGTGTCGTATAATTCCAATATATTCACTCCAGCTTTAAAACAACCCACTAGAGCCTCTTAAAGACATGTTTAGGGGGCCAGAGAGGGGCCCCGGCTTAATACATCCCAAGATTAAGTAGCTAAAATGTAAAACACAGGAGATTAAGGAGCTCCTAGATCTGTTTCATCACGCCATCAATAACCCTGAAGTACCCTCAGGATATTTACACGATCAAAACTTAATGGGAGCTCTGGCTCTGCAGAGAGACACAATAAAAGCCCAATAAATGGAGAGACGAAGTGCAAATACATACGGATAAAAACTTTCCTTTAAGCACTTGTGGTTTTCATTACGTGCAGGAAAGCAGCCGGAGACAGAAAACTTTTTTCCTGACTGCAGATGTTGAATGAATCTGTGATTTCTGATTCCATCTGAACCTTTTAATCATTCCACGAGCGAGCGGATGGTCCCCAGATGAAAAGCCTCGGACCATTTGCAGTCTGCTGGTAGCAGAAGCAGCTAATGTGATGTAAATGGTTTTTCTTGCATCTTCATTCTTGCAGTTTGTTGCTGTGCTGCCTCACGCGCTGCCGGGCCCTGCGACGTGCTCTCAGGCCTCATTGTGAGGACAGTTAGGCTCCATAAGATCTCATTTTCAGGCAGCATTCAATGCAAAGCCTTTGAACCTTTGTGTGCCGCTCTCTTAAGCCCCCCCCCTCCTCCTCTCCTTCTCATATTTGGGCCAATTCGGAGGCCAAGTGGCCCGGCGCCCAACGCCTTCCTGTCACAGTCTGCAGGATCTG
>CAFUXE010000048.1:371559-385060 GCA_903364295.1 Serranus cabrilla | reverse complement strand
ATATTGGCAGCTCTCCTCCCCACACACACACACACACACACACACAGGGAGCACTTCGATCACAGCGGAGATAATTCATGCTAATATATGTCCGGGCTGTATATTTACTTTAAAGGCCGCCTGATAAGGATCATGTGGCATGTTTCTGCTGAGCGTTGCAGAGCACAATTGGGAGATTTGTTGCGGGTCCCTGGGGGCCCCGATGGCCCCCGATGGCCCCCCATGGGGGCCTGAACACACTGAGGCAGTGTCTCTGTCCATCACTGCCAGGCTGTCCATCACAGCGCCGCGTCCCCCGGGTGAAGGAGCGCCAGAGCGGGACAAGGAGGAGGATTCATTCCCAAACATGATTCAGCAGAACTGGAGTTTTTCAGCCAGCAGGTTTGAATCAAAGCAACTGGAGGAGAACCAGAGAAATGTGACCTTGAGGGAACTCGAGAACTATTTATGGAACAATAACATAAACTGGGCAGACAAACCAAACTAACCAAACAAGGCAGCGGCACACCAGCACGTTTTCTCAATGGAGTCTGGTGGTAAAAAAAACTGAAATAACTGCTTCAGTTTCTGGTCGTAAAGCTGATTAACAGCAAGTTATTATTAATGGAGCATCATTATTGGTGGCTTAAAGTTTTGCTGCAGCCCCGTCAACAGCAGTAACTTTACATAACTTTAACAATATTTTTAACAGAACACACTGTTAAAAATATTTATGTTATTGATTGAATTTTTTTTCTTTTTACCAACCCAGAAATACACTGTAAAAACCATTTGAATATAGAAATGTACTGTATCATTTTACAGTTTTTCTTGTTTTTTCTACATTTAATGCAAATGCATAAAAAAAAAGTACATTTCTTTTTATTACCAATATTATTTATTATAATAATTTACAAAATAAATATAATATAATAAAATAAATACTCAATGACGCTTGAACATGAGCAAATAATAATAATAAAAAAAATATATATATATACTTTTACAGTATTATTTAATTTCCTTGAATGTTAAATTATAGTAAATTACAGAATTTTATGTAAAAAAAAACAAAACACTATAACTGAATGTAAAATTAAGCTACTTTTACTTACAGTAAGTCTGTAAAATAACTTTTTTTTTACTGTTATTTGACAGAAAGTGTTTGAAAACTTTTGCTGCCTGACTTTTTACAGTATATATATCGATGTGTCGGACCGATGGGATTCATAACGTCTTCGTCTGTGCTTTATGGGACGGCCAATTTTTATTTTAAGAATGTTTGAGGGGAAATCCCTGTTTAAAAATCCCCGTGTCCTGAGACTTTGACAGAAATAAAACCAAAAATGTTTCACATCTGTCGCTCCAGATTCTTCTCATCTCCGACGCTGCCCGTCTCACAGCCACTTACTGACTCTTGCCGACCAAACAGACCATAAATATGACAATAATGTCATATTTATGGTTGCTGGAGACCCCCGAGTCGGACCCCATTCTGCCTTTTTAACACTATATATGGAAAACTTCCTGCTGTGTAAAACGCACACGAGGAAGAAGCTGGTACCAAAACCTCAAAAGGTTCAAGTTCAGCTTATTTAAAGCTGCAGGTTCCTTGATGATTGGTTGGTGCAGTGGGAAAAAGACCTTCATGACAATAAATAAACCAAGAATTTTCCCTGGAAATGTTTCATGTTTTGTTCAAACAGGAAGAAAAATATTAATATTCTCTGTATGGAGGACGGAAGCAGCCAAAATCAAAAGAATATAAATAAATAAAGGACACAATAAATAAACTAAGTATTAATAGTGTTCAAAATAAATAAATATAGGCAGTAATAAATTCATAGAATGTGACATAAATAGTTATTTATGTTTTAATTTACTCAAACTTTAAATTTATTCCCCTGTTAATTTCCTATTTTTCTCTTTAATATTTTTATTTATTTATTTTATTTAAAAAATTTCAAAATAAATCGTAAAAAAGTGGTAAAACGTGTCAAACACTTACCGTCAAATATCATTAAATTAGATTAAAATGTACTGTAAGAAAAACAGAATGTTACCTTAATTTTATATTCAGCAATAAGATATTTATTTTTTATTTTTTTATATAGATTTTTTTAGACTTTTTCTTAGTTGTTTGGCCTTACTGTATTTTTTTTCTGACACCTGAATGATGCCGATCTATGTCACCCATAGGTGCTTTAATATTCTATGATCTGTGAATAAACTGGACAGTGCAGGTATGATTCTTTTTCTCCAAAGGATGAACCTAAAACTTGACCCTTGACCTTATAGTCTCAGCTGCAGGAAGCCGTGTTGGGCAGGATGTTGGATGTCGTTTTAAATGTTAAACAGAGGGGAAAAAAGCGATGCTTTGTTTGTTTCCAACATGTGTCAGAAGTTTGGCTCCTGCAGACAGACGGACGCTCACACGTTGGACGAGATGTCACGTTGGGGGAATAAATCACCATCAGAGGTGACTCTCAGCATCAGCAGCGGGCCTCTAATCAGGCCTGAGAGCAGGACAGAAACCAGCTGCACGGCTCATATGAAAGGAAACGTTTCATGAGAACGCAGGTGAGACGCCTCTCTGCTCGCTTTGATGATTGTGAGGAACTGAACAGAAAAACAAACGTGTTTCTCTGCTCTGTGGACGCTCCGGGTCACATGCACAGTAGTTGAGATGTCCCAGGATGCTGGAGCGCTCCCACATCGGAGGATAACTGGAACAAGATGTCCTGCCGGTTCATCGCCAGTAAAAAGTGGTTTTCGGGGAGGAGGGGCGGGCGGCGAGGGCACAGTGCGAGATTGAGTTGGAAAGGCGAAGGAGAGAATTGGAATGGCAGTGGGCCGGGTTCCTAATGCACACAGCGAAGGCCAAAGTTTAGAGCCGCTCTGTGCCGGGAATACCAAGCGCCTGGCTCCCCGCTTGGCGGACAATGGGCTGATGGGCGTGCTACGGCAGCTTAATTTTCAAAGAGCGAGAGGCGAGCGCTGCCCATCTCTTTCAGCGCTGAGCAACAGGCCCAAACTGCATAAAGACACATTGTGAACGTGGCAGAAACTGAGCCATCTGAAGTCAGGGGATCTTCAGTTAAAAGCTCCATCAGCTGGACAAGTTCCTCCAAACCTTTTCCAAGCTTGGTTAGAATTTACGGCCGATGAGAGCAGGGTGGGAAATCACCACCAGTCAGCAGCTGAATGCTGCTGGTCCCTCACCAGCCACACTGGCAACTCCTCTGCCCTAAAACATGTCCTCGTCTCAGATGAAGTCATCCTGAATCAAGGTCGATTTTAATTGAAAACAGGCTGAAATGTTTTCCGCTTTAAAAGGGGCACGCTAGCAGAAATCCTGACTTTTAGTCCGTCGTATGTGCCAAACTGGATCCTACATTTCCCATAATGCCACAGGACAACTTCTCTCTCCCTCTGAACACGACGTCATCTGAAGAAACGAGCTGATTGGCTGAAGAGACAGATCTTCTGAAGGGGCCCAGATATGGACGACAGCCGTCCAATGCCCATCGTCCATTAATGTACTAATACTGGACACCTGGACGCTCATTATCACACCTACACCTTGGTCACATGCCAAGAAAGAGACTACCAATTCAAGTTTTCATGCATTTTGCAATCAACATTCAAAGTTATCCACAATCCATAACTTCCCTGGTACCACCTGAGGGTTTGACTAATTCCTGGACCAATCATTCCCACAGTTCTTATGTAATAAAAATATGCTCTTCTTTTTATCAGAGAGGTTCACCTGCATGTACCATGAAGTCCCTGTTGGCACCCACACGATTTACTGTTAATTGTTAAGGTGACCAACAGGGAAGACCACATCATTGACCTCAGGGAAGAAGAAGAAGAGTTTTCCAGCGGTTATCCGGGTGTCTGGAAAAGTGCAGCTGCTCTTTAACGAAGGACAATCTGCCAGTAGGTGTGGCTGCTTTTGGTGAAAGGTGGGACAATTTTCCAGGTGGTGTTTAAATATTGGACATTTTAGAGCTTTATCTGTCAAGACTCTGGACACCCAGTTTGAAACTGGGAAGATTCCAGACAAAAAAACAGGGAATCTAGTCCCTGTGGACTCCAGGGCTCTTAATAATAACATGTTGGCATCGTATTTTTTGCAGATATGCTTATTAGATTATTGGTGCATGCATATGCAGTGTTGAGAAAACGACAATAAGTCTTTTCAACTTCTTGGATGAAAGTCATAAAAACAGCAGTTCCAAGACCTACTCTGAGGTCGGCACGGACTTTTTAGTTCCAGCTTAATATTCCAGGTCTCCTCACAGACCTACCGGCCTGCTGTAAATCTGCTCCTCTGCTAATGATGTGAAACTTTGTTTCCTTTCAGGCTCTCCGTCTGCAGCTCCGCGCGCTGCAGAAGGTTCCTCCGTCCTGACAGCGGTGCTGACGGCGGCTCCGCTCCACGTGTCCCATGATTAATCTGCTGGTCATTAGGCCCAGCGCAGCGCCGCTGAAACCCAATCCTTTTCACTGCTCACTTTTTTTTGTTTCTCGGCCCCGGCGCTGAATTAGCAGAGAGAATACATTAGCATACTAAATACCAGCGGCGGGGCCTGGTGAGAGACGAGCTGGGACCTTTTCTCAGAGGCAAAGCTTCTTTCTCAGGAAGTCGACTTTACATACGACACACCGTGTCAAACATTTAGACGCTTCTCTAAATAAAAGACGTGCACAAAGTGGGAGCGAGTTGTTTTAAAACTGCTCAGTTTGACTTAAAACTTTTCCTTCCTGGAAAGTTTCCTGACTCACTGAGTGTGGGACGTTTTTTATGAGAGAAGATAAATTGCGCGGAGCTCCTCTCAGCTCCGTGATAAAGAACGTGAGGGACAACAATGCAAAATAAAAAAAAAATAAAAAAAAGAGTCCATGATTTGTATGGCGCGGCCCATAAAGGCAGGCAGGGGGGTTCATTAGCATAACAAGTGCAGCGCTACCAAAAGCCATTTTGCTTCCTTTGTTTCAGCTAAGCAGCTGTCATTTGCAGAACATTATGCATTTTGGATTCTTCTATGCTAATTTTTTTGGGGGACAATTTTTCCAACAATAAGCACTCGGGCATCTAACAGAAAGCCTTTCATGGCACAGACCCTGGGGTGCCCCGCGCCGTGCCAAGTCAAACAATGGCTTATTGCTCTGAGCAAGCACATCTCAGCCCTTCAATAAAGCATTAAGTTCCCAGCACACTGCAGCCCCGAGCTCACACACACGTAAACACACACACACACACTGAACCCGCAGCACATTAATCAAGATATGAATCAATATTGACTGGGACATGCATGGAAATCAATTGTTGCATGCTCAACATGATGAACTACACAGAGCGGAGATTCATATCTGGGCGGATGGAAGTTTTATAGTTTGTTTTTGATGTTGGAACTTTAAAATGCATAAAAGAAGGAGGTGTTGGTGCCAGGGCAGATCTGCTGCATCTGTTCCTGATCAACCTTCAGCTCTCTCTCAGTGGTTGATGTCCAAAGATTTTGTTTTTCATATTTTTCCGTCCAACCCTGAATGCATCGGAGGACTGAAACCGCCAAAAAAAACAAAATAAATAAAGGACTCGTTGAATTAATTAAAATGCCATTAAATTGACCAAAAGTCTCATTAAAAAGTAAACATAGACAAAAAATAATTGACCAAATCTTAAATCAAATAAAACTTCTGAACTACAGAAACTCTTTTTCCTTTGTATTAATTCCATTAATTATCCACTTTTCTATTTTTTATACATTTATTTATCTTTGAGTTTATTTATATTTTAATCATTAAAATGTTTTTTTATTTTACACCCATGGTCCCTATTTATTTCCTCAAAGTTATTTATTTATGTATTAATTTTATACATTTCTTATTCAATATGTGAAAACAAAAAATAGATTTTTTTTTTCAAATCAATTAACAAGTAAATGGCTTTTAATTAAATGTTATTATTTTTTTGAATGTATTTATTTATGCATTTATTTATTGATGTATTATTTTCCCTTTATTTATTTCTCCAAACGTATTTCTTTTCTCTATAAATGTTTTCATGCATTTTGGTCCTAAATATGTGAAAACAAATAAGAATGTTTTTTTTTAAATGCATAAAAATAAATAAATATAAGTCAGGAAGTATAAAACAATAGAGGAATCAATACAAAGGTTAATAATTACAGAACATTTACACATTTTATTTATGTAGCCTTTTTATATTAATTTACTTATTGAGGCATTTACTTATTTGTTATTGATTTTGGCAGCTTCCTTTCTTTAAAGTAATGCAACCGCTTTGTTTTGCCGATTTATTGATTTTGTTTTGCTCTTTTTGGTGCCATTGAGTAGCCAGACAACAACCGACTGGACCTACATGGGGATGATGAAATAAATACATAAATAGACAAAAAAAATGTTATTTAAAACAATGCAAAAAAAATGTAAACAAATTCTACATTTTTACATTTATTTTATTATTTATTTCTATTTTATTTCTATATTTTCATTTATTAAGTTAGTTATTATTTATTTTTATATTATTTAAATATTTCTACATGTATTAATTTATTACCCAACACTGTCCAAATTAATTTACATAATTAATTAATTAATTAATTAATTAATAATGTAAATAAAAAAATACACGTGGAAATAAATAAATAAATAAATACAGAATTACCTGAATGAATAATAAAATACATGTAAACAAATTTCTATGTACTTTTATATGTTTCTGGTATTAAATTAAGTGTATTTAAGAGTTTCTGCAGAATTCTCCAGAAGCATTAGACGTCAGGTTGCAGTTTTTGTTGAGTTTTGGTCGTATTGATCTAAATATCTCTGTATCACTGATCACAGAACTATTTTGGGCTTGAAACCTCTTTTCCTCGCGCTGATCTCCACATGCTAAATATTCTAAATTAGCCTCATTGTGTGATTCACTTACAGTCGTGTGCACGTGGACCTGCCTGCTGCAGATATAGGTCACCCTGTTATCTGTAAGCTGCCTCAAATAATATGGGTCAGACTCACCGTGTTACACAATAACATGATTACTGTTTGTTACCTGCAAGAAAAGACACGATTATCTACTGAACGCCGTGTTTCCTGCGTCCTTGACACCCAGAACGTGCTGCGTATCAGCCACTACTCTCATATCTTTATATATATATTAAATGTTTATTACACCCTCAAAGATTTAGTGCAATAACAGACTTAACAGACAACAATTAGAGCAGTTTTTTTAAGCAAAGATATCAACAATTATCTCTTTTCCAGCATCTTTAATGTGGCGCTTTTCTCCTTTTTAATATCTATAAAACTGAATATCTTCTGGATTTGGACTGTTTAGCTATTTTATTTATTATCTCATTGGACTCTGGGGTGTTTATGTTCAATGTTTATTGCAGAGTTTTACTTTTATAAGGAGGGAAACAGCATTTAAGTGATTAAGTAAATTGAATTTTCAGATGTAGAAACGTTTGATCGCAACGCAAACTCAACATAAAATGGAAAAAGTAGTTTTTTTCTATGTATATAAGCTCTCATTTGTAGTGATTTCATATTTAAACTCTAAGGTAGCTGTTTTGGCGAGTTGTTTTTGGTAAATTAAAGGTTTTCCACTGTCAGACACAGGTGTAAATCTCTATTTCCTGAAACAGGAAACTAAAACATTCCTGCGTGTGAAGAGGAACGAACCTTTCTCTAAATCTGTGTGAAGACTCGATCTATTGATCCGAGCGGAGCCTCTTAAAGTGCAGTGATGAGCAGGGTGTGTGTGGGTGTGCGTGACAGTGTGATGTTCGACTTCATTGTATTACTTGAATTATAACAGTGCGTCGCCCCGGGCCACGGCTCTCCCTGAACGGGCAAAGTCAACTCAAATTGGGTTATCAGAGACCTCGGGCTGAGCAGCCGGGCCACCAGGAATCCAAAATAAAGCAGCGGCCCCTTCTCCCCCCAAAAATAGACCGCCATCAGAAACCAAGCAGCCAGAAACCAGGTTACCACCGAGAGAAAACTTCCCAAGGATTCTCAGTATCCTCCACGTCTCCTCCTGACCTCCAGGATCCGATCGGTGCGGCCGGAAGACGGCAGATTAGCAGCTCGTAACGCGGCTTTCACACAAAAACAGGGCGGTTTGGAGGTCACCGCATGACCCCCGAGGGCAAAATCAATGCCATTATTATTTCAAGATCACATTCAGTGGGCAGAGATTTGAGAGGAGGTCTCCAGCCGACACTCGGACAATAGGGAAGATTCCTCCGTGCTGATTGGACGGGAAGACGCCTGAGGGAAGGTCAAGATGGACTGAAAGGAGGAGGAGGCGTTTGTTCCTCTGCATTCAGACCCAGTTTGAACAAAACTGATTTTATGAAGTCCACACACCAGAGGATAATTGACCCTTCGCTGAGCCACGCCCCCTTTGGTGTTAGCCGCTGCCGAGCTGGCGTGCACTGAAAAATAAGGACACCGTTTTTATATGAAAAAACGTAAACACAGGAATGATGCAAAACCAAAAACTCACAAAAACAACAAAACGCAGCAACAGACAAAATGCTGCAATCCCAGAAACAAACTTACAAACCCACAAAAACAACTGCAAGAGGGAAATGCTGCAAATTCACTCCACAAAATGTAAATCCAGTATCTTTGAATATCTAAAAGAAAAGTTTTGGAGTTGGCCCAGTAGATCATCTCAGCCTTCAGCCTTGTTTGGTGCAACTTTGACGTCAAACTACATCCGCTAAAACTGCTTGTTTTGCCTCCAATTGGCTCGGACTAAAATACGTGTGACAGCATGAAATGAAGGATCCTACAGACACAGAAACTGGTCTGTAAAACAGTCAAATCCTTCTCGTTTAACACCAGACTCTACTGACAAAAACACTAATTTTATACCGTCTCACGAAATAACAAAGTAAAGCCTTAATTTACTGCGTTAGGTGTGAAAATATCAGAAGAGCAAGAGAAAAATCTATTATTTTCACATCTATAATAATGTTAAAAAAGTCCCTTTCTCTACAGGGCTGCTCCCTCTAACTCTATCTGTCATTTTAATGCAGTTAGAATTGAAGTGGAGGCTTTTACTTGATTCAGATTTGTCGTTGTGTCTGTGATCACATTTTTCTAACGTGCACCAGGCTATTTCCTCATCATCGAACTCTCTCATTATTCTGATCTCAGCTACATTCATTAAAAGTTGACTCAAAGTCTGTCCACAGTCATAAACACAAACTGTTCGTTTTACTCTGGAAAAGCCAAGCAAACGTCCTAAAATCTGCTTTCTTCTTCTACATTTTGGTGCAAATATTGCATCGTTTACTCAGTTACTTTTATCTCCTTTACGCAGATTCAGATTCAACGTGCAACAGTGTCTGCTGCTCAGATTCAAAGTGCAGCGGAGAATATTAACCTTTAATATATCTGTTCAAAGAATCTCTTGAACTTGGGTTGCAGAAGTGGAATAGAAATGGCAGCACTACAAGCTGATTTTCAAAAGATGCAGCGGAGGAGAATAAAGCTCCATCACTGACGTGACGCAGATTCATTCAGAGGATAATCAGGCATGACTCGGCCATGCGGTATGGATCATATCACATGTTTGGGAGTGGGGGTGGGTGTACGTGGAACAGGGGCTTCTAAGCGCAGGCTTGTCCAAACATCTTGTCCGGCTCTATTCTGACAGCGGGATTAGAAGCACCTGCCACGGAGACAAAGGCCGGCCTCGAGCCAGATGAATGAAGTGCCACTAACTCCCCCTCCTCCCCCCTCCTCCCCCCTCGTCCTCACCGCTACGAGTCCTCGCTGATCCTCGCCGAGTAATGACTCACTTCAGCTCTGAAGCAAGTCAGAGTGGAATAAGAGTTCAGAAACATCGAGGAAAGAGAACAAGCTTCTATTTAAACAGGATGGGAATCTAGTTTTTTTATTCTTACTGCTCCAAACTCCCCCCAAAAACGAAGAGTAATAATAATAATAATGGGGGAATCAAAATCTCTAATTTCACAAAGGATGGTCTAGTTTGTTTTAAAGAGATTCATACTTTTTTGCCTCTCTTAATCAAATTAGATTGGAAATAATCCAAACAGAACAGAATTAACGTTCATTATTTACGTTACCTAATCACATCGTCACAGAATTCCCATGATGCACGGCAGCAAAGAGAGTAAACTTCACTAAAATGTGTTGTCTGGTTTGCCGGTTGTGGAGGTAGGAAAGTTACAGACGGGATTCTCTAAATGTGGTTTATCTTGATTGATTTCTTTAGATGCATGAATTCTGAATATCAACACAAAAAAATTGTATCGACGGTGAAACGGATCCTCTCCTTGCTGAACGCCAGAACTTATACTCCTTTTGGGCCAAGGCAGATCCAGGGCCGGTTCAGATCCGGGGCCTAGTCTCGATCCAGTTCCTTGTGTTTCGACAGCCAAAGATCGTCTGTCGGCCGGGAAAACTGGTTCCAGAGCGACACCAAGACTTGGACCGACATCTATCATTCATTCTATTTTATTTGTTTAACTGCAATGGGATTGATACAGGCTAGCGTTAGCAGGCTAGCGTTAGCTTACAACAAAGTCTATTAACATCTTATGTTCAGAGTTAATAAGAACATAATCATTGTCCATAGCATTCAAGATGAGCAGCTCAAATGTGTCGTGCTAGTCGTGTTTGGATGCGTGCAGGAAACGACGTAGAGAGCGGACACGTATACAGACGTATACTGATGTAATGACGCTGCTTGTGGAAAAGCAAACCGTTTGAAAAGGGGGATTGAAGAGAGCTGAGCCCCATCAGCCCTGATGCTCAGGATGAAAGGAGCGTGTTTGTTGGATCAGTGCTGCTGTGAACGCTTCACCTGCAGCCCAAACAGCAGCGCAGAGGAACAGCCCGGGCACGCCGCATGTGAACCCCGACCATCATGTGTGCTGCTGTCAACACCCCAGGGCTTAGAAATGGGAACTGGACCAGAAAGGCAAAAAGCACGGGGAGGGGGGACGGGGGGGTTAAAATAAAAAAAAGGACTGTTCCCAATCCATCACGGTGGGGAGCGCTCATGTTTGACAGCTGGATGATACCGAGGGGAGACCTTCTTCTACCTCCAGCAGGGACGGTTTGTGAGTCTGTGAGTCCTGGCACGACAAGCCGCGCTCGTCAACAGCGACAGGAAGGAGGTCCTGCAGGATGTTCCTTTAGTTTAAGGCAACATTTAGCATTTTCACAGTGAAGAAGAAGAGTAAATCACCCTTTTTTCTTGAGATTATTAAGCAAACATATTCCTGTATAGATATATAGACAGATTGTGTCACATGTCACCTGATGGCGCCCGTCCAGCTTCCTTCCTGTTCCTCGCAGTCTGATGCAGATTGACTTGATGTGGCTGCAGCCTGTGGCGAGCTCCACTGGCCTGCCAGCCCCCGGGTCGCTCCCTCAATCAGGGGACAGAGCGGGGGACAAGCCCCACGCTGCGCCGGGGAGAAAGATCCCCGAGGGCGCCCTTACCCTGCACCCCCCCTCCCCTCAGTAATCCTCCTACCCCGCCAACAACAACACCGCCCCAACCTCCAAACCCGGCATTGTCCTCGGCTGAGAGACATCTTTACCATAATGTATGAAAATCTCTTTTATTGGACAAGTAATTTCACATGCAGGACACTCAGCCTGCTGTGTGGCTCATGGAGGCAGCGCTAACGTCCAACACGGTGCAAAAACGGCAAAACAACATTTCTTCAGAACTCTTTATACCATGTAGATGGAGCTCACATTTAAAAAAACACTCATAGTTTAGATGATTTGGTAGTTTGCATAAGTTGTTTTACAGTTACACTGTAAAAAGATATAAAAAGTGTTTTTGTCAGAAACGTACTGTTTTTATTTTACAGGATTTTCTTGTTTTCTTCTACATTTGGTGGGAATGCCATAAAAAAAGGTGAATTACTTTTACTGTAAATATCACCCATGAAATGAGAATAAAAAATGCCAGACAGTTACGGTCAAATGAAAGTAAACCACCAGATAATATACAATATATATTTATAAATATCTCACGGTAAGTGTTTGGCAACTGTTTTTTAAATCTTTTATCTTTTTCCAGTGCTCATATAATGAGAGCGTCTGCAGCAGCAGCAGCAGAGAAAACAGAAGATATGATCTTTAGCTGCCTCGTTGCTTCAGCGTGTCCGGTCTTTAACGCGGCTGCTTGTTTTGAAGGTTTTCAGATTATTCAGAAACACTCCGACATGCTTGGTTAGTTTAAGTGTCCTGGCAGCAGAACTCCACATCTGACGGACTTTGTCTGCCAGGCTTGTTTTCCCTCAGATATCATTATTCTGGTATGAACGCGGGTATGAAACGCGACTCTGCGTGACCAATGCTCTGTTGGGGTTAGATGAGGTGGTCTCGGCGTTAAGCTTGACCCGCTGCCGCAGAGAAAACAAAAGCGTGAAACGAAAGCCTTTCTCCAAACGCAACCTGGGCGGTGATGAAGTCAGATAGCTAATCCTCGGCTTAACGTCTCACAGTTTGGACACTGTGGACGCTTTTCCACAGCTGAAGATTTCAAGTTCAAACCGGAGCAGGGGAGCTTTTATTTCAGCCACCTGCAGCGGCTGCTTTCACTAATCCACCACATTAATGGGAAAATGAGCTGAAAATATTGTTTTTGTTCATAATCCCTTTAGGGGACCAAACGGTTGGCGTTTTTTAAAGACTTTTTAATACTTTTAATGCCTATTTTTTATTTTATTTCTAACTGATGAGGTTGTATTTTTGTTTTTTTGCTGTTTTAACATTTAACTCACTGCAGCCATGTCTTCCATATATATAAAACATATATCAATTCTATGTTTTCAATGATAAACTGTGGATTTTTGCCATTTTTCATCACAAGAATAAATCATATGGAGGAAAAATTATGTAAAACAAACTGTTTTTCTGCCATATTTAGACAAGTTAGCTTCTCTTTTAATGCCTCCTGCTCAATCCTGTTGTTTCTTTTTCTTTTTAAATGGATCTTTCAATGCGTGATGAATGTTTTTTTTAAGATAAATAACGGGTCGAAAGTCATCCCACGTCTTGTTAAGGTGGGCGTTTGTTTTGTTGTGCGGTTGTGAGAGGAAACACCCACATCCTCTGTGAGCGGTTTGGTACTCACTGATCTGGGACCAGCTCTGCTGACGGACTGCGGTCGACCTCTGGACTCCACATAAACAACCGCCGACCTGAAAGACAAACACTGAAGATTTCAGTCTGTTATTCCTCAAACAAGCTTTGTCTCACTTTCTGAGAAACAAAAAAGCTTTATTATAGATACATCATTTTATTGTCTTTAGTTATTATTTTCATGATGAATATTAAGTCGTTTTTTACAACATAAAGTTTGTCAGTACAAGTTGGCAAACTTACAGTTCAGCTATTTACTGTATATTATCCATATTTTTACTTTACTATGACAGTAAGTGTGTGCCAACTTTTTACCTTTTTTTTTAATTTTTTTTTTTTA
>CAFUXE010000048.1:261036-271520 GCA_903364295.1 Serranus cabrilla | reverse complement strand
GAGGAGAGGACAGGACAGGAGAGGCTGGAAACATGGAAACAGTTCAATATGTAGTATATGTGGAGCAAACTTTTTTTTTCCAACATTCGTGACTTATTTTTTTTTATGATTTATTTCTTTATTTTGTTGTTGTTCCCACTTCAGGCCATAATTTGGCTGATTCAATAGAGCTGCAAGTCACAGATTTGAGAGATTTTTTATACTGTTTATATATTGCAGTGAAGAAAAAGGCCTCATGTTGGGGTTCAGAGGCTTCATTTCTGTACACAATTAAGCAAAAACACAACTTTCAGTTTCTTAAATATGGAGATTTTCTGCTTTTTGTGTTTTATAATTTGACTTTTGTACTGTTCATCTAAAACGATCACTTTTTAGATTATATTTTATGGATTAATTTACTGGAAAGAACTCCAACACAACAACATAAACTAACAGGAAGTCTGAATGTACATTTCAGATCGATCGGATCGCTCTGCATACATTTCAGAAATCAATTCAGTGTAAATTGCCCTCATTTAACACGACGAAGCACAAAGCCGGACCGAGATGTTTATCTCGAGTCATTACGGGGAATTATTGCGGCGAAGATTGATCGGTGATGTCTGACTGTTAATGAGGTCGCCACATGTGGGCAGATGTCAGAGCTGCTGGATTTCATACAGACGAGACGAGACGAGACGTGTTTTAATCAAAGGCTCATCAGCAGTCAGAGCAAAACACAATAAAAGCTGATTTTTACTCTATTACAAAGTTTTATTGTCTGCAGGAAAAGTAACAACTTAAGAGAAAAAGTCTTTTTTTATTCTTTTGGTTGGAGTTTGTGTCGTGTAGTTCTGCGAAATTCCATTAATTAATAGAAAATAAGAATAAATCACTCAGTTAATACAATAAAATTCCAACATTTATTAAAAATAAATATGAGATATTATTATTATTATTACTATCATGATTATATATGCTTAATTAATTTCCTATTTTATTTAAAATAGATTTGAAGAAATGTCAAAAATACATATTTAAAGAAATGACTTGATAAATACATTCAAATTTCAACATGTAAAAAAAAAATATATTATCATTATCGGTACTAATTCCTTTGTTTATTTACTTTCCTATTACAATTTTAAATAAATAATACATGCAAAAATAAAGTACATTAATGTTCCATTAAACATAGTAAACATTTATTAAAAATAAAAGGAATATTCAATATATTTATTATCATTATTTTTAATCCCCTGTTTATTTGCTTTACTATTTTAATTTAATATAGATTAATGCTAAAAATGCTAAAATAAATAAATCTGGCCTATTATTATTATTACTATTATTATTGATAATTTCCCAGTTTATATACTTTTAAATACAAATTAAATACATTAATAATCAGTTTATTTATCTGTATCTTGCATAAGTTTCTTCCTCTTTTTCTTGATTCTTTTTCCTTTATTAAAACAAAGTTAAAACTCACATTAGATGGAGATTATTGTTTTTCTTTCTGCTGTGAGCCTCAGTAATCCGTCTCCATCACTGTGTTTCAGTTATTAAACCTATTCAAAGTGTCGCTCTGAGTCCGTGGGGGGGGTGAGTGTCATCCATCACGCCGCGCCGCGCCGGAACGAGAGACACGAGCCGATCCAGAGAGGACGGCGAGTGACTCGTTGGATATCAGGACTCATCCTTTTACATTCAGAGTGTTTAGAGTCGCGGGGGAGGACGGGGGAGGCGGGTCAGGACGGGGGACGTGCAGCATCTGTCACCTCCCTCACTGGACGTCTGAACTCTTCTGCATCGCTCTAAAAAAAAATCATCTCATCCCCAAAAACCTGCCGCAAAATTACAAAGTACTACTTTTTTTTTTTCAGTTAAAAGGATTTTTTTTGTAAACCTTTTTTAATGCCATTGAAAACAACAACAACAAGGCAATCGGAGATGGCAGACTTCACCCCACAGCGCCTTCTGTTGGCCAGAGGATGCACATGCAGCGGAAACACAAACAGACAGACAGACAGACAGACTCCGTGGGAGTGAAATATTCTGTATTAGAAACATTAATTTTGCTGCATTTTTTTTGCAGTTTTAAATTTAAAAAAACTCTTTTTTCCTTGAAGCTGCTTTACAAATAATATTTAATAGTATTTGCATCTTTGATTTCCAGTTTGTTTGCATAATGCCACAAAAAATAACTTATTTTTTAAGTGTAATGCATTTGATGGGGACTATTTTTCTTGGCGGAAGAATCCACATTTGGTGCTGGAGAGAGTATTTGTGGCAGCAGGCGTCCCGTGTGTGTACGCTGACTGACTGACAGGTGATTTTTAGGGTGTGTGGTCCTCTGATGCACCTGTTGACTCACCTGTGTGTCCCCGCAGTGTCGCGGTTCTCCAGCCCCAGGCTGACGCCGCGGCTGAGCAGGAAGCGGGCGCTGTCCATCTCGCCGCTGTCGGACGCCAGCATCGACCTCCAGACGATGATCCGCACCTCGCCGAACTCTCTGGTCGCCTACATCAACAACTCGCGGTCCAGCTCGGCCGCCAGCAGCTCCTACGGACACCTGTCAGTCGGAGGACTCAGGTACGCCGGTACACACTCTCCTATCCCCTCGTTTCCTTTCCTAAAATACACATCATATTGCAACTTTGTTTTTCTTCTTTTTCTTTACAGTAAAACTTCAAATTCAATGTTCAAAAAACAGTGTAGACCCTCATATTAAAGTAAAATACACTTTAGTTATTCTACATATATATATATATATATGCAGAATAACTTATGGTTGTATAACTTTATT
This sequence comes from Serranus cabrilla, assembly GCA_903364295.1. Taxonomy (NCBI): domain Eukaryota; kingdom Metazoa; phylum Chordata; class Actinopteri; order Perciformes; family Serranidae; genus Serranus; species Serranus cabrilla. The sequence goes on along the minus strand of CAFUXE010000048.1, from coordinate 268,732 downwards.
ACAGTGTAGGTTCCTCATTCTTTTTTACATTTTTTGTTTTGTTTCCTAGCTCACACATACCTTTCTTCCTTACTTCCTTCCCTTCTTTCTCTACTTCTTAATTGCTTTCTCACCCTCATTCTCATTTCCTTGCCTTACCCCGACTCTCTCCTCTCCATCTCAACTTTCCTTCTCCTCAGATATCCATCCCTCCTTCCTTATCCTTGTTCCTTAACTCCTTCCCTTCTTCCCTCTTTGTTCCTATCCTTCTTGACCTCCTCCTCAGCTTCCTTTCCTTCCTCATACTTATGTTCCCTGCCTCCTACTTTCCTTCTTAGTTTCTCCTCAGTTCTTTCCTCAAATCCTGTTTCCTTTCAAACCTCCTCCTTTTGTCTCCTACCTCCTAGTTGCCTTGTTGTTCTCCCTACATCATTTCCTTCCCTAGTCTTTTTTCTGTCATACTTCCTACTTTAGCTTTTTCCTCTGTCCTTCCTCCCTTAACTTCAGTTTCCTTCCTCGGCTCCTTGTTCACCTCCCTACATCCTCATTTCCTTCCCTAGCCTCTTTCTTACCTCCTACCTAGCACCCTTTCCTTCCTCACACCTTTGTTCTCTACCTCCTTATCACTTCCTACCTCCTACTTTGTTTCCTTCACAACCTCTCATTTACTTTCAATTATCCTCCTTTTGTCTCCTACCTCCTAATTTCTTCCTCCCTTCCTCGTTTTACTTCCTCCATCCTTATTTCCTCCTGCAACCTCCTTTCCTTTCTCAGACTTACGTTCCCTTTTCTTTTTACCTTCTTTCATTCCTTTTTCCGTCTTCTCTACCCAACAGTTTCCTTCCATACCTTCTTATTTCTTTCCTTATCTCATTAGTTTCCTCCCTGCACCCTTATTTCTCTCCCTACCTTTCCTTCTCTCCTTCCCACTCCTTTCTTTCCTTGCTTCCTTGTTAAAGGATCTCTCTGAGCGCCCTGTTGTTTCTCGCTCCCTGCAGCCCGTCCTTCCCGTTCCCTCACCCCATCAACCCGATGGCGTACCAGCAGCTGCTCTCCCAGCAGCGAGGGCTCAGCGCCTTCGGTCACACTCCGCCTCTCATCCAGCCTCCGCCCACCTTCTCCAGCCGCCAGCCGGGCCTCGGCCTCTCCTCGCTGCCTGCCGCCGCCCACAACAGCGACCTGCCTTCCAAGGTAAAAAAACAAACAAAAACAGCTTTGTTTTTATTTGTTCTTCTGCTCAGATCTCGTCCTGTGTGTGTCTAGAAATCTATCAGTTAGTGAAGGAAAAAAATACTTAATATTTTCTCAGACAAACAGACACTAAATACAACACGTTGTCTTTGCAGCGTCCTTGTTTTTTCCACATTAAGACGTAAATCTCACGAACACAACAAAGTCAGAAATGACTTCCCAAATCTGGAAACAGGACAGTCAGTGAACGCACCATTGTGCTCTTTAAAAGGATTCTAGTCCTTTTTGTTTCAAGACACAGACAGATATTTATATTTTTAACATTCTTGTAACAAAAAAAAAGCTTTTTCAAAAGACATTTTCAGCACATTCAAAACATTTGAGGCAAGAAGTCGTCAGTGCTGCTGCTGACGACATTCGGCCACCTGAGCAGAATTAATACAAACGGTGAAAAATCCCAGAATCCCACATTAGGATACGAAGATCTTGAGGAACACCAGAGAAAAAAATCCATGCTGTGATTTGTTTTCAAAAACTTTTGACATTTTGTGGATTTCTGTATTCTGAGCTCTTGAGTTGTGTTTCCTGCTGAGAAACCCTCTTATTGTCAATATAGTGAGGAAACCATCCGTCCTCTGAATGTTCTGGGTCTCTAGTTTGTGTCTGTAAAGTTTCATGAGGCTGTGATTATCCTGGAGGTCACAGCAGCTCATTTTATACACTGAACTCAAGTTTCACTGACTAACATCATCACACATGAAGAAAATTGGGCTCATTGAATCTGGAAGAGTCTCAGTTTTCCAGTCAAACCCGATTTATGCAGCTCACAGACTGTTTAGGGACCCAGTATGCAGGAATATTCACATCCAATATGACAAAATAACACATTTACTGCAGGTTATCAGCATAAAGTGGGCGTGTCTGTAAACAGGAGACTCAGAGGTCAGTATTTTACATGCTGCAGCTCTCAGAGGGTTAAAATAACTGCGGTTTGTCTCTGAGGAGTTCGGTTGAAGGAAACCCCCTGCAGGTATTTCTTCTGAAACAACTATTTAGCCAAACGTGGAATTTAGCTGCGACTGTTTGTTCTCTCAGAGGATTCAGCGCTATCGTCACGGCGAGCCGCTGCTGTGATTTGCGGTGGCGGTGCATGTAATCAGTGCGGTCGGAGGTAAACTCTGGGTGGGGGAGACGCCCACACGGCCCCACTGTGGCTTCTTCCTCACCAGTGACTCAAAGTGCAGATGTGTGGTAAAGGTCAGCGAGTGCACGGGGAGCCTGTTTCTACCTGCTGATTATCATGAAGTAAAATCAATTCACCATTTATTTGAATCAATGACTTGTTGGTTTTTCTTATTATTTCACTATAACTTTGACTTTAAAGCATCTTTTGATACTCAGTCGTATCTTGTTTCCTCTCCTCAGAACCACAGCGGTGACTCGGCTGTCAGCAGCACCGTCGACCCCATGATCACCAAAAGGTCAAAGGTCAAGATGGAAACAGAGGGATTGAGGCCGTTGTCTCCTTGTTCACCGGTATGAAAAAACTTTAACGCAAATTCTGGAAAGTGGAGACAGTTTTAGGAATAAGGGCGTCTTCAGATGTTTATAAAGTCTGGAAATATGAGAACGTATGAAGATTTGTGAGAATCATAGAGAACCGTTTTGGGAAAGTGAGGATATTTGTTGGGAGAGGGACGGAAAGTTTCAGAAACTTTTGGAGACGACAGGACATTTTACAAAGTTGGACATAAATGTGAGGACGTATGAAAGAAGTTGGAGAGTCAAAACATTTTTGGAAAACATCATAAACTGTAAAATCAGGATGTTTAGAAAGCTGGAACATTTTGGAAAAGTGAGCAGGTCTTTGAGATAACAACAAAATTCCCACTACAGTGTTTTAAAAAGCGAGCGTGATTCTGAATCCTGGTTAAATTTAGGTGAAAAATCATAAGTAGCTTTCTGATAATTCAGTAATGTTTTGGAGAATGAGGACATTTTGGATAACAAGGACAGTTTTTAAAGTCAGAAAAAGTTTGGAAAGTGACGACAGGGATTTCTTAAGTCAGAGAGCACTTTGTTAAGTCATGAAGAGCAAATCTTCATAACGAGGACGTTTTTTAAGTCAGGAATGTTTTGGAAAGCAAGGATGTTTTTTTGGACGCTGACGGGATGTTGAGTCCAAACATTTTAAGGAAGTGAGCAAATCTAGACTTGTATTAGTTCAGTCAGGACATTTTTTACACAATAAAAAAGCATTTTTTTAGAAGAGATAATGTGTTTGGACAGTGAGGACATTTTGGTGGAATCAGGGTGCTTTTGACCTCCTGACCCCCTGGGAGCCGCAGCCTCTCGTGACCCGCTTGTAAAACGCGTCTGGGACGGAGAAAAAGTCCACCTGATAAGAGCTCCCCTCCTCTCGCTGTAAACTGTGCCACAGCACTTCATTTTCATGAAATATTGGCCGGGCTTTTATTGTCATCTGAGGAGCCTTTTTCTTTTCCTTTTGACAAATTTGCAGCTTCTCTCCGGTAGCGAGGCAGGTTGGGCCGTGATGCATGGGGACGGCGAGCGCGCCGGCGTCTGGGGGCCACCAGAATTGATGAAGATAGCGTGCGTGGGGCAGAGACAAACATGCTGCAGTCAGCACTGTGTGTGTGTGTGTGTGTGTGTGTGTGTGTTGCTAGAGGCGTACAGGAAGCAGGATGGGACAAGCTGTGTGTCAGTTTCATGTGTGCTCTCAAACAAATGTCTCTGTGAGGTGAGGACACTTTTAGTCTGTCAGTAAAAACAGAAGACATCGAACACGGGACAGTTAAATAAAAAATTAAAACATTTAATTAATGACAGGAAAGTTAAGTGCTTCTGTCTTTGGAAAGTCAGGACAGTCATTTGAAAATTGGGCCATTTTTGAACAGGAAAGTAACGACACTTTCAGAAAATTAGGACTTTTTTGAAAAGTTGTAAGTGACAGCATTTTTAGAGTGTGAGGACATATTATGGAAAGTTAGAACCGTGTTGAACGGGACATTTTTATAAATATAAGACATCTTTGAAAAGTGGAGACTTTTTAAAAATAAGGCCAGTTTAGGAAAGTTTTTTGAGAGCTGGGACATTTCTGGAAAAAAAGGACATCTTTAGAAAATGAAGACAGTTTTTCAATGTTAGGACATATTTGGAAAATGGCAACATTTTTAGAAAGTGAGGACATTTGAGAAAGTTCGGACATGCTTACAAACTTCAGAAAGTTACGAAATCCAAGGTAAAAGACGGCATTTTTGTGTGTGAGGACTGGTTGGGAAAGGTAGGACATTCTTGAGGAAAGTAAGGACAATTAAAAGAGTTACACAGTCGGGGACATTCTTAAAAAGTTGGGGATTGGGAAGCGTTTTTTAGAAGCTGAGGACATTTTTTCAAAGTGAAAACTCTTTGTGAGAGACATTTTAAAAGCCACATGAGAAGAAAGAAAAAAATATTATCAAGCTGAGAACATTTTGTCTGGAAATGAGGACAATAATTTGTTTTTAAAGTGAGGACTTTTTTTGGAAAGTGCACCGGAAATTCTACACAGTTGGAGTCTGGATTTTTTTTTGTAAATGTAGTTTTCGCTGAGCACTTGCCACCTGTTGTAACTCTGAACATGATCTCACCTCTGATTGTTTTAACGCGCCTAAAACTAAAGCGTGTGTGTGTGTGTTTGGTTGCCTCATTACAGGGGAACCAGGAGCTGTAAACTGTGTGTTTGTGGTGCAGGTTGTCAAAACAAATCTCACTCCAAACTCTTTAACTCCACTGGAGCTGCGATCTGTAATTTACTGTCTCTGCTGTTTCGTACGAGCGCAAACAGCTGCAAACGTTTCCACATGTGAAAATTAAAGAGCCGCCGACCTCCGACCTGTCCACAGAACCACCACGGCAGCTCGCTGGACCTGAAGGACGACGTGGACCGGGACGACTGTAAGCAGGAGCCCGAGGCCGTTTACGAGACCAACTGCCACTGGGAGGGATGCAGCAAGGAGTACGACACGCAGGAGCAGCTGGTCCACGTCAGTGAACACACACACACACACACACTGCAGGGACACAGCTTCAGTCACGAGCAGTAAGAAGAATTTAGTGAAACACTATGTGATAAATACAGATTAAGTTTAACTTGAAGGTTTCGGCTCACACTGCAGAGACAAAACAAACAGAAACAGAAATATATGAATAGTATATATATATATATATAATGTACATGTTTTTTGCTTTTTTATCGTGTTTTTACCTAATTTTATTACGATTTCTATTTACATTTACTATTTATATTGAATCTAAAGTTCTACGGTACAAAACAGAAAATTGTCTTAATTTTAGATACAGCAATATGGAGTGTATTTTTTGTATTTTTGCATAGAATTAAGTAAAGAATTAAGACCATTAAGCAATTGAATACTTTAAAAATGTATAAATATGTCCTATTTTAATCATTTAAAAGCTCTCAGCTTACATTTTATGATTAAGATTTGTAATAAGAGTAGTTCACATTTTTTATGGCGTTTGCAAAAACGAGAAAGTAAATATCGGGATAAACGCTTCTTGTTGTAATTTTCAGCTTTTTTTATACATATGCAAATGATGCTGTTATATTATCTAAATATCCAGGGCTTTAAACAGTCTCAATATGGCAATCATTTTTAAATTATTGGAATTTATTACTGGGAGAGTTTATTAGAGGTGACTGTGACCGGTTTGATGTCAAACTGTTCCCCATGTAGAGAGAAAATAGTTCCCACATGAAGCTTCTCACTATGTTTGATAAGTAAGTAAGCAGCTCAGAGCTTCTGCAAACAGACTTTACTGTTGAGTTTTTCACTCTGAACTCACGTTAAAATCCTCAAACTCTTCTCTGTTCTCTGCTCTGCCTCTGTTTGACCTCCACCGTCATCACAGCGAGCTGCTGCGGATCATCTGTAAACATTAAGATGCTTTCAAGTGATTCCTGTAAACAAATGAGTCTGTGGTCGACTTTGTTATGCTGCTATTGTTCTCTGCTAATTAAGAACACATTTCACATGAAGTGCTGCTGGGTTTCTCTGCAGATTCAAGGATAAACATGCAGGGAATCGTTTTTCACAGAGATTTTAAACAGCAGCGCCCTCTTCTGATCGCCTCTCACTTTCACGACCTTTAATACGAACAGAACTGTAAACTGGATCTGGTTGGTGCAGATGTTTTACTTTCGGACACAATTTAAATGACAAATGTAGAATAAAGTGATTCTGACAGAAATGTCACAATTTTAAGCTTGTTATGGTCAGTTTTTCCCAAAGAACTTGTCGAAAAGTTCAAACTCTGCCTGTTTTTACCAGTTCATTGTACGATAAATGGTGAATTTTTTTGTTATTTCTAAAGAAAACACTTCGCAAGTTTAGGGTTCAGAGGATTAACTTTGTGCTGTGTGAGCTGCTTTATGACTTGCGTGCGGATATTTCTCTGTTTTCTGAATCTTTTAAAGAGGTTATAGATTGCAGACAGTGAAATCGATACAATTCTTGCAGTTTTTCACACAAACTGCTAAACCTCGCTGAGACGAGCAGAAAGAAAAAAATTGCTTTTTCAAAAAATACTTGAAACAGGTTTAAATTTTATCTTTCTTTTTGAGGAAAATTAAACAGAATTTCGCGATAAATCAGAGATTCTATTATTGTGGAAGAGTATTCGGGCTGATGTGAAGAATCTTTGCGCTCCTAATTAGTGAGACTGGAACAGTTTTCTCTGCTGCAGCCTCCCTTTGAGATTTACACTCGCAAGATGGATTTCTACAGAAAAACCCTGCCGAGAACAACATGAGAGCCTCTTAGTGGACAACTCACTTCTGTGTGTGTGTGTGTGTGTGTGTGTGTGTCCCACAGCACATCAATAATGACCACATCCACGGAGAGAAGAAGGAGTTTGTGTGCCGCTGGGAGGAGTGTTCGCGGGAGCAGAAGCCCTTCAAAGCTCAGTACATGCTGGTGGTTCACATGCGCCGACACACGGGGGAGAAACCACACAAGTGCACGGTGGGTAACGGATGGCCTCAGCGCCCCCACGGGCCTCGCCGGGCCCCCGGAGGGCGCCGGCTCACGCTCTCTAAACACTGTACATGTTTCTGCATGCACACACATGTACATGATTTTTTATGGAGGAAACACACACACACACACACACACACACACACACCCCTGGGACGGTGGGATTTAAGATTTCATCGCATGTTAAATAAAATATTCATCCTACAGGAACCGAGAGGTTACTGATACTTTTACTACTGCATGCAAGTTGTTAATTGGATCATTATTATTAAAGAGTTCTCCTCCAAAATAACCCACATGAACAGAATTTTATTAACAATATTTTCTTTTTTGTAACGAAAGATTTTAAACAGCAAATATGAAAATCGGCTAAATGATTTCAATCAAAAATTAGAAGCAAGACTGCTGATTTTGAACATCAAGCCACTTGCAGAATATAGATTTTGTCCACAAAGCTCCAAAACCAAGAG
>CAFUXE010000048.1:232769-256395 GCA_903364295.1 Serranus cabrilla | reverse complement strand
CACAGTGGGAATGATAACGGCCGACATCCCGGAGGAAGAGCTGATGCTGCCGAACCTCAACACCAGGAGAGACACAACAAATCAACAAGATTTCCACAATCTCCAGCAACAGTCGTACTATCAGAGAAGGATGAACCTGCCCAATCAGGTATCAGCCCCCTCAGGCATGAGTCCATCGACACAGAGGGACAGTAAGGACAACTTACTCGATCACTGGAAGAAAGTCTCTTTGGGACCCATGGACGCCAGCCAGCACTACTCCAAACTACAGGTTCAAGGAAACCTGGCTGTCCTCCAGCAGAACCAGAACTTTGGATCTTTTCACAACAATCTCAGCTGCAACCAGCAGATGATTCACAACCTCGTAAACCTGACGCAGCAGCGGTGCAAACAGCTGAATACTGACACAAACTGTTTACAGCAGCAGCTGTCGTCGAACGCCAATGAAGCACTTCGCTCTCAGTGCAGGTTCAACAAAGACATCAGTCCCTTCGATAAGAACGGTAACTCCATTTATCCACAGTGTAGCAGCCTGCGGAGCCCCACATGCAAACAAGAGCCAGTTGACTTTGCTGATGCTGGATTTCAGCCCGTGCAGGTTAAAACTGAGGACTGTGATGAGTCGATCATGATTTCAGATGAGCAGAACTGTAACACGACTTCCCAGAACCCCTTGCAAACTGGGAATCAGAGTCACCTCCTTCCAGCAGGACTTAGATCTCTAAACGGGCACGTTTCAGGGTCAAAAGTCATGCACCCAAGTTTTACCACCCCCGATGTTGCTGGTGGAGTTTTAGGACTTAAGTGCAGCAACAACTCTGATGACAATGCCTTGTTCTACACGGGGCAGATCCAAGTGTTTCATGTTCCTCCTGTGGTGAATGTACCTCCTTTAGAAAACGATGCAGTGTGTCCCAGTCCACCCAGCGCTGCAGACTGTCATGTCGAGCAGGCGCAGATAGACTTTGACAGCATGCTGGACGACGGAGACCACTCCAGCCTCGTGTCGGGAACCCTGAGTCCTGGTCTTCTCCAGAGCTTGTCCCAGAGTTCCTCCCGCCTGACCACGCCCAGGAACTCAGTGACGTTGTTGCCCTCTGTGCCAGCGGGGACGGGGAACATGGCCATCGGGGACATGAGCTCCATGCTGACTGCTCTGGCAGAAGAGAGCAAGTTCCTCAACTCGATGTCGTAGCACAGCAGAAATATATTTGCCGAATTCTTGAACTCCTCATGCACAATAAACGTTAAAATGTTGTTGTTTTTTAATGATCGTGTGCTAAAAAAAAACTTTGCAGTGTTTTCTTGTACAGTCTCATTTATGAATTATTTAAAATGGCAATTTTCTTTCTCTTTGAAAAGCCATATTTCTGTTTTGTTTGTTATCGCCTTAGGTAGTAAATATCTGAAGTATTTCAGTTGTTGTACAGCTCTGCAAAGAGATCAGTAACTAAGTGCCTGGCTCTGCCGAAACATATGCATCCTGTGCATATGTTTACATTTAAAATTTGTAAATGCAAGCAGGTAATTATCTGATACCTGCACATCTGGAATGTACCATCACCACCAACTTGTTTCACACTGTAAATGACTCGGGCTGAACCTTATTCTGCTACTTTATCACAGCAGTCGCCGTCCTCACTGAGCCGTGATGTGATGCTGCAGAGATTAACTGCGACATCTCATTGTCGGGCATCAGAGACTTGATTAGTGACTGAATTATGAGTCCGTGCATAAAGCGGTTGAGCATCTGAAGGGAGAATCAAGCTTTTTCTTTTGTACATTGTTGGTTGAAAATGTAAATATCATTTGTACATTTTTAAGAAATACAATATTGACATTGATTTTTTTAAACAATCACTGTTTGTGTTGTCCTTTATATTTCTACTACACTACACCTTTTTAGTTATGGTTTATGCACAATCATGGTTTAGGTTACAAAACAATTACTTCATCCACTTTATTCATCATCAAGGTTAAAAAAGGTTAAAGTGGCAATCTCAATTTTAAGGCTACCGATATCGTATGAAACTAGACGTTCTGGGATCATATTACTATGTTATCGTGTCGGGAAGGAGGTGAAATACAGCTCAAAAATCAGCCAAGAAAGAAAGACAAAAAGCTTAACTCAGCACCAAATCTGTGTAACAAATGGTATCGAATGGAAAATTGCAACAACTTAGGGGAAGTGAGCATGGGAATGGATTTCAGAAATTACATTTTAATGTTCTTAACCCTTATACACATCAATAGGTTTACTTAATTGATAGATTTTGACATTTATGACCAGAACAACTTGACACACAGAGCATCTCAAATGATCTCATCTTAAATCGGATCAGATGATTCAGATGATGTACACAACTTCTGTGGAAATGTTAGAAAAAAGACATTTTTTACAGTTTCTTTCGATGATAAAAGGTGGATTTTTGGCCATCTTTTAAAGAAAGGGTTAAGAGAATTTCAGTCCGACAATGTTTCTCGCTGAAGCATCTGAAAAAACAACTGACGTCATCTTTCTTATAGAGTTTTAAAGTGACAGCTTACAGCTTTAAATTAAACCTTTATCTACACCTCTAACCAACACCGAGCCCAGAGCCTGAAGCTGAAGTGTGTAACGGAGTAAATATTATTATTCATCAGTCCGTCCCTTGATTGCCTCCTGCAGAAGTGTTGATCGCTTCAATAATTCAACAACAGAACTTTGGTCTTTGAAGCCACGTTCCTGCACCCTCTGCCGACATCGCACTTTCCTCAAACCTTTCTTCTGAAGACGACCTCTTTGAAATAACTTCCCTTGACCTCGTCTTACCTCGCCGGCGAGAGCGGGCCTGACATAATGTAAATCCTGGCTCAGGAAGCTGATGAAAAAGGACGCTAACAGGAGGGGAAGAGGCCAGACTGTGCTGCTGCTGCTGCTGCAGCTAGCCCATGTGTACTTCAATATTAGCTCTGACAGAGCGGCCCAGAGGACGCCGCTGCTGAAACCACATAAAACAAAGCAGCTGAGAGGGACGCGGCGCCGAGCGTTAGCGAGAGGAACAAATGATTTTAGTCTGTCAGGGAATTCAGCCGAGGATACGTTTGATCTGGAGTTTGTGATTGCTTTTGCCACTGGAATTCCTTATTCTCTCAGAGATGTGAAGTGGGAGAGAAAACAGCCCCGGGCTGTGAAATCCAACCAGGCCCCCGAACAAGAGCCGGAGACAAGACGTGCAAGCACCGAGCATTACCGGCAGCTTCTTTTATTGATGCAGAGAGATGAGAGACGGGTTTCCTGCCAATTAACTCATGGATCATAAATGTCATTATAGTAACAGAACACATTTTAATCATGCAGAGGAGACGTCAGTGAACCCCGAACAGGACGATTCAGGAGGGAGAATCTGCAGCAGATTTGTGCTTTTAAACAGCTAATTTTATTTCATCTGTGTTGAGGCAAGGCTGCTCACATTCATATTTAGTCATTAGTCAGAGGCTGGTTTCTCCTTAATAAACTTTTTGGAGTCAGTTTTATCCATATAATAATCAGTTATATGCCTAAAGGGGCTCAGTTTAAGTTTGATTTTAATCTTATATCTCATGTCCAGGCCAATAGATCTGCACAAAGCCTCTAATTTTAGGTTTAGTTTCAAGTACAGTATTATTCAATTGCTTAATGGTCCTGAATGCTAAATTACAATGAATTCTATGAAAAAAAAAATAAAAAAATTACACATAATTTTGCTGAACACAGAAAAGAAACCTTTAAAAAAAACTGTCATATTAAAGTGAAAAAAAGATATTTACTGGATATGATCTGTATTTTTACAGTGGGGGGCTTTTCTGCTTACGGCTCTGAAGAACAGAAACTCTGATTTGCAAAATAAATACAAGATTAACTTCCACATTAAAGTTATGTTTTTATAAAGTATGACTCATTTTTTACAGCCTGAACTCACTGCGAGGCCCTAAAACAGAGTTTTAAGGGCTTCGGAGGAATGTGTTTAACAGCAAGTGCTGCATTCTGCGGAGTCTCTCAGGACTCCTGACTTAGAGCGACGCTTTATGAGCGACCAGCTTCTCAAAACACTCGGACCACGCTGAAAAAAAATAGCAGTTCAATTGAACCAAAGATGACTTAAGTTGGACGTTTCTAGCAGTTCGGGGGCCAAAGAGTAACCGATCCAATTCATGACAATGTGGACTTATCGTATGATATCTGGGAAATCAACAAACAGACATTAATGTCTAAACCGCTGGCAACACAAGTGAGTACGCCCCAAAGTGAAAATGTCAAATTCTGCCCAATTAGCCATTTAGTGTTAAAAGGTCTCAGGTGTGAATGAGGAGCAGGTGTGTTATCTCTCTCTGCTGGTCACTGGGAGTTCAACATGGCACCTCATTGCAAAGAACTCTCGGGGGATCTGACAAGAAGAACTGTTGGTCCACATAAAGATGGCCGAGGCTATAAGAATATATACCATACAGACGAACCAAGGAAGCTGAGTGCACGAGCTCAGTGTCATATCCAGAGGTTGTCTTTGGAAAATAGACGTATTATTGCTGCGTGTTAGACTTCAGCCTGTCAGTGCTCAGACCAAACGCCGCACACTGCATCAGACTGGTGTGCAGAAGAAAACCTCTTTTTAAGATGATGCACAAGAAAGTCGCAACCAGTTTGCCGAAGAAAAGCAGTCTGAGGACATGGATTACTGGAACCATGTCCTGTGGTCTGATGAGACCAAGATAAACCTATTTGGTAGAAATAGGTACAATAGGTAGAAGTACAATTAGGCAATTGAATAATAAAGTAAACAAAAAAACTCTACAATGTCCCATTAAATTAATTAACAGAGTTCAATGTCCATTTGATGGTTAACATTTGTAGTAAAAATGTGATGGCATTTGCACTTGATGTAGAAAAGACAAGAAAAACCCTGTAAAATAATAGTACATTTCTTACTTTTTTTGTGCATTTTATAAATATTTTATATATTGCCATGAAAAATGAGGCCACGGTGAGTAAAATGCAAAAACAGCTCGTTTGAGTTCAGAGGGTTTTGAAGGAAGAATTCATTTCCAAGTATTTTTCAGGAGACGAGTTCTTCTTCTGTGGTTTCTGCGTTCTGTGCGGTCACACGCCCAAAGTCGACGCCTCTGACACGACCGCGGTGACGATATGGAAAGTGACGAGCGACGGCTGTGAGGACGGGACGCGGTCTGACGTGAAGGAGACTCTGATGACACCGCATCACATTATGAGCGTTATTATCACACATGTGACAGTCGGGCGGTCCGTCCTGCGGCGCCCGGTGTCACCGCGGATGATGGATAGCGCTCGGCTCTCATTCGTTCCTATTAGACTAATATGTAAATCCCCTCCAGAGCTCAGCCTCAGCCTCCTGAAGCTGCAGATTCATTTAGGAATCAATTTCAGAAGCTTCTGGTCAGACTGGCAGTTAGAGAGTCTGTCTGTCTCCATTTGTGTCCGACTGCAGATGATACGAGTCAGCGGTGAAAGAACAACTTCCAGCAGCTCGGCGAGGATATTTACTGAAGGTTTGTGTGCAGGATGGAGCTGACTGGAAGGTCAAGGGGTCGGAAAGGTGCAGGACTGGGATAAAAAGTTATGCACCATTTTCAGTTATTCTTTTTAAATTTTACTCTCTAGCCTTGTATTTCACTGCAATATATAAAATATAAATATTATCTATAAGTCCTGCAGCTCTACTGAATCATTTTATTCCAATTTAAAAATATATATATATATCAGAGAGCTGCAGGACTTATAGATTTTAAACATATTTGATATACTACCAAAGCCACAGTGAGTAAAATGTGAAAAGAGCAAAATAAAAATGGCTCTGAAACGCCTCGTTGGGGTTCACAGTCACAACATTTCCTCTGCAGAAATCACGTATGATTCTTTAAGACTGTAACACGTTTGGTTTGTATGATCCAAAGCACCTCTCAGACCCAGATTATCGGCCTTTTTTATTATTTTTTTTGCATGGGTGGCCCCTGTGGGAGATATGTATTATTAAGGCGCGGCTCCTCTCATTTCAATAGGGCCTCCGTGTCACCGGCTGCTTAATATTAACCACGGCCTTCTGAATAATCTCCATCCTGCAAACCGGGAGGTCACCGCTGCAGCGGAGTCTTAAAGGACAGAAACAGCGGCTTGGTCCTTTAACCACAGCGCTAAATGTTTAATGGAGAGAGGGGGAGAGTGTGCGGTAATGTCACGGGCTTCTCCTGAACGAACCGACACGCTGACCTGCACCAGTAAATGACTGTCTGGGAATGTTGGCAGAGCGCTTTCTGAGTCGAGGTGACAAGTTGTTTTAAAGAGTCTGAGGTGAAATATTCGAGCTCTGAGAGGGAAAACTCTAATATACTGAACAAGTCCTCCAACACATACAACCACATGTTTCTAAATTAGCAGTTAAACACGTCTTCGTACTGAAACATACAGAACTTTAGGGCGTTTTTTCTTTTCTGTCTGAGGCTGTAGCTCACTCAATCAACAAAGTGCTTCAGAGTTAGGCAAGATTTTAGCCAGAGGATAAACTGACATGGAAAATAGCTCCACAAGTCTCTTTTTTACAGACACGCCCACTTTATGCTGATAACATGCAGTTATTCTCCTGCAGTAAAATGTTATTTTGTCCTTTTTTTGTGAATATTTCTGCACACTGGGTCCCTAAACAGTCTGTGAGCTGCATAAATCGGGTTTGACTGGAAAGCTGAGACTCTTGTGGATTCAATGAGCCCAATTTTCATCATGTGTGATGATGTTAGTCAGTGAAACTTGAGCTCAGAGTATAAAATGAGCTGCTGTGATAATCACAACCTCATGAAACTTTACAAACTCAAACTAGAGACTCAGAGCATTCAGAGGACGGACGGTTTCCACAGTGACTTGACAATAAAAGGGTTTCTCAGCAGGCAACGCAACACAACTGCTCACCACACAATCAGCCAAGTTCTTAAACACAATATCATACAAACTGTTCATGAGAACACGTTGAAAACGTGTTTGTCAAACCCACTTGAAGACAATGAATCGACACTTTTGAGAATCAAAAACGCTCCGTTACTCCACGAGCATTAACACTTTGATACTGTCCTACATATATAAATATTAGACATTAAACACAGTCCCAGTCTAAGAGTTTTGTTCAGCTGGAGCTGGCTAATCATCAGCGAGGCCTTCAGTGTCATGAACTAATACAGCATGCATATTCATGATATGTTCCCATGCAAAATAACAGCTGTTTTCCAACAACATGCCATCTGTTTGAGGGACTTTGTGATATTAACAGCTCATCGTGGTTTAAAAAAACAACAACGCTGTGAGCTTTTAAAAAAAACAAACAATTGTGGTGGTCATTATGTGGGATTTCTCATTTACATGTAATCACACACACACACACACACACACACACCTTGGTGAGGAGAGGCAGCTCCTGTAGAGGCAGACGCTCATCGTCCGGCTCAAGGACGCGATGGGAGAGTTTCAATCTGTGGAGCAGAACAACAACAAGATAAACATGGCTGCCGGTTTGAACAGGTTAAATATCTCGTTTTTTGTCCAGAATTTAATCAAACTAATGTTAGAAAGGATTTACAAATTATCACATTGTTTCATTTATATTCTAGCAAAAGCTTACTGGAGTATATATCTGTATTTAAAATACTAATTTGTTGAATAATAAGTGTTTTTTTCCTTTAGTATGATGTTTGGCAACTTGAGCTACCAGATTTTTAAAAAATTTACAATTTTTTTCACATTCTTTTTACATTGAATATAAAGTTTTAACTGTAGGAAAAAGTTAACGTTGCCTTAGTTTTACATTCAAGCAATATGATAAAGAAATCTATAATGTCCTATTTTATTAATTTACAGATTTCAACTTCCATTTAAGGGTTCAATTATAATGATTTGTAATAAAAGTATTTTTCTGGCATTTGTACTTGATGTAGAAAACAAACCCTGTAAAATAATACAGTGAATTTCTGTAAAAAAATATGTTTTCTAACAGTGATATTAGTCATTATTGTATTCATTATTATTGGGACAACAGATGAAAAAGTTACATCACTTTATTCAGAGACTCAACAGGAAGTTGCTCTGCACTATCAAACTAAAGTTTAAATGCTTGAGTCGGGGCCGGAGGGGGAGGAGGGGGAGGAGGGGGAGGAGGAGGAGCGCTGAAGGGGAGTCGGGGTTTCAGCTGAGGGAGGTCAGCGCCGCCACCTCGCAGCTCGCTGGGACCTGCAGGTCTCCCCTCTCCGGAGGTTTGAGGATGGAGGTCCTCATTAAAACCCCCACATCACTCTGAACTCTCCTCCCCGTCACCCCGGCCACCTTCTCCGAGGACTCACGCCGATAAACGTATGCTGGGACGGTCCAGGTGTCACGCAGCAGGTGTCTGCTGACGGCTGGCGGGTTCTGATTAGAACGAATCGGTCCTTTACTGGTCCCAGTTTATCATCCAGTCAATGGAAACGATCAACCACTACCTGCTGCGACGGTGGAGGGAATTAAAAACGGCACCAACCCAAAGTACGAAAAGCTCATTTTTGGGTTGATACCATTTGATGCCAAGTTTAACCATTTTTTACTCCTGGAGAATAAATAAAAATGGTAATAAATCCCTTCAGAATCCCACATTAAGACACCAAGATCTTGAGGAACACCAGAGGAAAATCCACACTGATTCAGTCTGCTGAGAAACCCTCTTATTGTCAAAATACTGAGGAAACCCTCCGTCCTCTGAATGCTCTGGGTCTCTAGTTTGTGTTTGTAAAGTTTCATGAGGCTGTGATTATCCTGGAGGTCACAGCAGCTCATTTTATACACTGAACTCAAGTTTCACTGACTAATATCATCAATAACATGAAGAAAATTAGGCTCATTGAATCCAGTCTCAGCTTTCCAGTCAAACCCGATTTATGCAGCTGTATGCGACTGTTTAGGGACCCAGTATGCAGAAACATTCGCATACAATATGACAAAATAACACATTTTACTGCAGAAATCTAGCCTAAATTTATTTCAGCTCCTTTACAAAGCAATACAACTGATGGATGCAGTATGAAGCAAATAATGAAGCAAATAATCTAAATACTAAAGTTACAAGCACCTCAACTCTACAGTTAGTGAAATAACTCTGAAATACTTTGGAGGTGCAGAACTAAACATTGCAGCTTTAATGTATTTTTCAGCAATAATGTGATTAAGCCGTTTTATTTCACACATTCTGGCGAGTTTAAAGCCCCACAGCTCCCAAACACAGCTTTAGATACTGAGAGTCAGGACACGAGAGGCAGTAAAAGCTCCGGCGGGAGGCTGAGATGTGGATTTTCCTCCGACAAGCGGCTCACAAAGCTCTAAAAGCACCACGCCTGAACCTGAGGGGCCGCCATCTTTGATCTGGCACAAGAGGTCAGCGGCGGTGTAACGGCGGTGTGTGTGCGTTTCAAAAAGGAAAATCTTGACAAGAAAGGCGCTGTTGGTTTTTGAGGATCCCGTTGTGGTCAGGCAGAGAAAACACGTTCTCCTGGAGGGGACTTCTCGCCTATTCAAAGCCGAAAAGCAAAAAGAGGCGAGAACAAAGGCGCTCTGTGTGCAAAGGCCGGCTGCTCTGTGAGTGTTTGTGTCTCAATTTTTTAGCTCCCCACCTCCTCCTGCATCACTGGCAAAGACAAGCAGCCAGCGAACGCTATTATTTCATAGCCTGTGAAAACAGAGATGTGAGCATTTTAACTGTGAATCATAAATAGCTGATTCTCTCGTCTGAAGGAGTAATCACAGCGAACAAAGTAGCTCAGAAAGTCTTTTTTTGCTGCAGGGCCGAGCGACCATGAAACATTCACCACCTGATGCAACGGTGATTTAAGTGCGTTAATGTCTGATTATTCTTCCTCGTATTTGGGTTTATAAATCAAGCTTTTCTGCGTGCGGGGGGGGTTCTTTACAAGCTGCTTCAACAGGCGGGAAATGCAGCATCATTTTCCACTGCAGTGAAGGGGGGAGGCCCTGACGCCGAGGTGCCAGCTCCGTGTACGGCTCTTTCTCTGGAAAGACTTAACAGGCGCTGGCTGCACGTCTTGGCTCAGTCTCTGCTGACGTAATCCTTTAAGAAATGGCTCTCCTCCCTGGCCGCCTCTCCGCAGCCTCGCTGTGATTATCAGCGCGGTTAATAACCCCCGACGTGAAGCCAAAGTTTACAGAAAACACGGAGCTCTCTGCTCTCCAGCGCCGCATTACAGGCCATTTATGCAGAGCGCCGCCCGGCCTGTCAGCGGCTAATCATTACAAGGATGATCGATGGTGTTTATTTTGTGATGATGGAACGCAACCCCCTGCCTGATGATAATTGTAATAAAAAGGACAGATCAAGCCGGCAAACTTATTAAATTATCAGACCATAATTTGCATTAATGCGTGCGTTTGGGCTGCAGAGATGGAGGGGGGGGGGCTTGACAGCGGCCCAGCGGCGGCTTGTTAGAGGGAGCGTCCACCTTGAAAAGATCCCGGCGTCCTTGGCCCCCCGCAGACACGGTGACACGCCCGTCACATGACCAGCTGACAGACAGACAGCTCAGGACAGGAAGAGCTTTACGCAGAAATGTACTTATTGGCTGGTAATCTGTTTGTTTACAACAGAAAAATGTAGTTCAAACTCAAAATTAAACACACTAAACGTATTAAAACACATGAGCACAGCTGCAAAAACATTCAATTGTATGATTAACTTCTCTCTTTAAAGTTGAAACTTATAACAGTTATTCTACAAAAGCAAAAAATGTGAAAAAAGAGAAAAAAAGGACTTCTTTAAAAATACAGATAATATACAGTAATTATCTGCATTTAAAAAACATATCTGTAAGATAACTTAAGTTCTTTTTACAGAAATTTCCTGTATGATTTGACAGGTTTTTTGTTGTTTAATTAATTACAAATATTAACTAAATTAATATAATGGGACATAGTTTTTTTTCTACAGTATTATTACATTTCTTCACAGTCTTGAATATTAAATTACATTAAATTCTATGTAAAAAATAAACAAATATTTATAAAAAACCCCCACTTATTCTAATTCTACAGATAATTATTTTTTCAATACTGTATATTATCCGTATTTTTGAGAAATCATCTGTATAATAAGTTACGGTTGTTTACTGTAAAGTATTTTAGTACTTTTCACATTTTTGTATTATTATTATTTTTCACAGTGTGCATGAAACTTCTCCAGTTGATTCTTCATTAAGTTTTCTAAAATGTTTAAAAATGCACATTGATCATTATCTAATAATTATCTACAGACACAAACAGACAAAGTGGAGTAAAATAAACAGATCAATGTGTATTTTAGAACATTTAGTCGTGATTGTTGTTGCATGTTCAGGGTGACGAGTCTCTGGATTCAAACACCTGAATGACTCGTGTTTCTGAGTGGAGCCCACATGGACCCTGAACCATCAGAGGCCAGTTCGTGTTCATTAGCTGAGGACTTCTGCCTCCATTTTTTCTCTCTCTAAGTGTTTGAACGAGTCTCGGGAGCTTCTGGTCGGGAGCCAGCTGGATGGAAGAGATCCAGCAGAGGGGGAAAAGAAAATAAAGAGCACAGAATTAAAAAAAAAAAAGAAATAAAAAAGAGGGCAGCAGCAGCAGCTAATGGGGCTCTCCGGCTTTTAAGTGCGGCGTGCCGGAGGAATACATGAATTCCCCGTTAACCTCGATTCACAGCAGAGAAACTTCAAACCCAAACAGCTCAGAGAGGCTGCAGAGTCCTGCTGCAGGTCACATGACTGGAGCTCAACACAACTTTACTTTGATTGATTGAGTCCAGAGTTATGGTTTCCATACATCATCAAGCTGGACGAGAAGTCCAGGAGCGAAACAGCCGAAAGCTCCGGCAAAGAAAGTGAACCTTGACTAAAGACCAAGTGGAGGTCAGAAAGGAGAAATTGCAAACCAATTAAAATACATAAAGCTGATTCATTCTGGTTTATTACTGAGCAAGACTGTTAATTTATTCTTATTTATTTAACTTCATTCATTCATTTTTGTTCGGATCACATTTTAATTTGACATTAACTGACTGAATACATTTTACAAAGTATATATTTCTTTAATTCTGTTGTCTGGTGAGGTCTGCACCATTAAGTGTTAATTAATTGTTTTTATTTTTGTTTCATTTAAGCTCAGCTATTGTGTGTCTCAATTGTGATAATTACAATTTACCAGATGCAAAACAACAACAACGTGGTATCAGCAGTTATATAGTAGTCCCCCATTAAACGTGTGTGCTAAAAATCCTTAAACAATCCAGAAAAAAAGCATATTTGTTGGTGTGATATCGCCAAAAGGTCACCATATATCTATAATAACAATTAAATAAGTTTAATTTAATCCAAAGGTTTCATAGAAACATGTGTTTTTAATGAACTGAAGAAAACCTTAAAGGCCTTAAAGAAAAAAACAATAAGTTCAACAGCAACAAACAAGCAGCTGACTGAGAGCAGCAGCTGAGCAGCGCCCTCTACTGACCGCAGGAGGAACAACGTCACATTTAAGACTTTATTATTTATTCAAACATTCAGCTTAATGAAGTGTTTTTTTCAATTTGTACTACTTTTATTTGTCCACCTTTCAATTATAACTTTTCCTTATTTCTTTAATGTTTTTATCATGTATTTTTTATTTTATTTTTGTAGTAGTGATAAGAATAATAAATAATTAGAAGAGAATGCAAAAAAGACGCATGAAGAATCTCTCCAAATAGTAGAAATAAAACTAATATTTACTAATGAATAAAGATTTATATTATATGTAATACAATATATAATAGTAGTAGTATTACTGTTGAGAAAATACCAATATTCACAGGTAATCGTTCTTTTAAATTAAACAATATCTTTTTTACTTTTATATAGATATGACACTTTTTCTGCCAGACCTTTTACTATATTTTTTAGGATTTCTTTCTACGTTTTATTACAGTAAATTTATAGTGTTACAGTAAGAACATAAAGTTGTCTTCATTTTACATTCAGCAATATGATGTATTTTATTTTTTACATAGAATTCACTGAAGTTTCACATTCAAGACCATTAAGCAGTTTAATAATATTGTAAAAAAAAGTATTTTACTGTTAAAAATACTGTTGATTTCACAGATATTTTTACAGTATACATTAAAGCACGCTGTATGAATCAAGTTATTATTATTAGAGAGTAATAAGTTACATTTATTTGAGTAACAGGCTGAACGTTGATCATCGCGTCCCCGTTTTAGGATTTTTTTGTCTTAATTTTGCGGATATTGTTTCTGTAAAAAGGCTTTTCTGGAATGACACTTAAATCTCTCGTGTTTTAGCTGGTTATTAAAGGTAATATGTGCTGATAACAGAGTGAAATTAAGGATTTATCTTGTGATAACGCAGTAGAATAAAGGTTTTATCTGCTGCTGACAGAGTAAAATAAAGGTTAGAATGAGGAGCAGGAGGCAGAGCGAGCACGCTGCAGGTGAATCTGTTCTGTTAAATAATCATGATGAATAATGAAGGTGTGAGCGGGCAGATCTCGCCTCCTGGGCGGACGTTTAGTGTCAGGCTGACAGGTCCGGGCGCGGCGCGGGGACGAGGGGGGGATGAAGTTGTCTCCATATTAAGCAGGCAGATTAGACCCGTTAAATGGAGGGCAGCGCGGCGAGGAGCGCCACGTGGACCTCCGGGGTCTGGATCTGGCCCGCCTCCGCCGCACCTCACGTCTTCCCCCGCAAACTGGAACTGACCCCGCGCTTCTGCCAGCCCCCGCCACCAGCTCGAAGCCCGGCCCTTCCCATCATGCACAGGGGCCGCGGCGAGCTCCCAGGAGCCCCGGCTCGCTCCCCGCCATCTGCCGTGATTTATAGAAAACGGCCGATGATTTATGGGCCAGTCATCTCACAATGAAGTTGTTCTCTTTCATTTGCACGACCTCCCGACCCAGCCGCCACTCCCAGCCAGGATGGGGAAACGCACGCTAATCATACAGCGTGAGGGCCGTTAAACAGGAGGAGCTGCATGGGAGGAGGAGGAGGTGGTGGTGCAAATAGAGGCCGTTAATGAAATTAATTTTCAACAGAGTGTGCATACTGATGAAACACGGCCACCGCCGAGAGACGCTAACAAAGCCATTTCAAGGTCTGACGGCGGGGAGGACTCATCCCACACCGGGGCACCGTCCCCACGCCATGTCCACGCCATGTCCACACCGTCTCCATGCCCTGTCCACGCATCCCCACACACCGTCCCCACGCCATGTCCACGCTTCCCTACACCATTCCCTCGCAAAGTCCCCACACAATTTCCCCACACCATGCACAGCCCCAATGCCCCATCCCCACCACAAAGTTATTGAAAAAAATATATTAAAATATATATATGTAAATATATAATAATATATCTATTTAATTTGACGGTAAGTGTTTGCCAACTTTTTCTGAAAGACCTTTAACCATATTTTTTACATTGCTTTTTACATTAAATTGAACGTTTTGCTGTAAGAAAACAGAAAGTTGCTTTAATTTTTCTTTCAGAAATATTATGATAAATATGATAATTTACTGATTTCAACTTCCATTTTATGGTTCATATTTGCAATCAAAGTAATTTACCTTTTTTGGCATTTGCACGTAATGTAGAAAAAAACAAGAAGAATCCTGTAAAATTATACAGTAAATTTAAGAAAAATTAAATTGGCTAATAGCAAAAAACATAACTCTTTAAAATGTTTATTATTTCGGTATGATCAAAAGTGAATACTTATTGTATTGTATCATTTTCCTTGTCACAGAAAATTTCAAAGTATATATATTATACTTTATATATATATATATATTTCAAGTATTGTGAGGTCAAAGGTCAGATTGCATTATAATCTGTACCTGCAGGAGTTTGAAGCTGAGCTGTCCCCGTCTGTGGTCTGTGGGCTGAGACTCCAGGATGTCGTAGTCCTGGAACAGAGAAAACTGTCACAAGTCCGATCTCCACAGCAGCAAAACAGAGCAAAAACAGTACATTCATGGCACAGAAATGTTGAAATTAAACTTTTAAATACTCAAAATCTTCTCAGGAGTGAACCTGCAATAAACACATAGCTTAAATCTGACACATTTCAACATCACTTTGTGCAGCAGTAAGAAAAACAATGTTGGAGTGCCCTCTGGTGGTGGGTTCCATCCTTGTTCTTTATTCCTCGTTTTAGGGGACGAAAATAACAATTTTTTCTTTATAATACATATTTTAATCAATTCCAAAACAATAGGAAAAAATAAAATGATAAAATTAATAAAAAGACAAAAAATAAATGTAATTAATACAATACACAAAAAGTTATCCGTATGCAATAAATATACAAATATTTAAATATTTATTAAAATACACTACCAAATGAAAATTGTAATTATTTTTATTCTTTTTATTTCCTTTAACTGTATTTATTCCTCTTTGTATTTCCACATTTACTTTCTTACTTCAGATTTTTTTTTATGGCACTCATTTGAGCCGTTTATCAGACCACTGAAGACGGATTCTTATATTAACAAACACTATGGGAAATACAGCATGTAAATGTGAAATAATATCATATTTATGGATATTTAGTTTTTAAAAATCTCCCGTTACCTTTGAATCCAGCAGATATGGAGTAAAGAGTCCATATTTATCGACGAAATCGGCTTCTTCACGCAAGGGAACATGGGAAATGGAGTTCAAATGTGACGTCTCCAAGCTAAAAACACCCGAGAAGCTAATTATCGATAGCTATGCCTCAATGTTAGCCTGACGACGTCATACTTAATAATTTAAGGAGTTTCCAACTCGGTCCTCATTTTTGAGGGTAATAGTGAAGTATGAACGAATAAGTCCTCCGGTTAGGATTACAACTCCACAAAACATCAGAAAAATCGTATCGCATTTGTCGGTCCTCTCCGGCGGCGGCCATGTTTGTTGTCAACGAATTCGACCCACGCGCTCTTTGGTGACGTGCTGATGACGTTACTGTTGCTCATCTGTCCATCATCGTGTAAAGCCCGCCCTGACAATCTCATTGGTCCGGTAGTTCTGTACCGAGCAACGGCTAGCAGCTAGCTTAATATACAACCACGGGCTAAACAAGTCTGTTCTTAGCTAAAAGTGTTAGATTTAAACATATCATATGCTTATTTAAGAACTCCATATGTCTCCATTAGCTCCATATGTCAGATTTTCTTCATCAAAACAGGAACAAAGTTGTTTATCTAATAAATAAAATGTATTCTTTATTGTTTTACCTCTAAATTTTAGACTTTACAGAAACAGGAAAAATATCTTTATTTCATAAGGAAGTTTTTGAGCTGTTTCATTGGCTCTATATGTTAGACATTCTTTTTAACATAATTCAATTTAAAAATGAGAGGATAAGAAAAACAAATGGACAAAAGTGTTTTATTGTCATAAAGAAGAAGAGACAGGAGAATAGAAGTCTGATAGTTTATTTCAAGTTCTGCAAAGTCTATCACAGGTGGAAGAGAACCAAACATGTAAATATATACAGTCATACACAGGGAAATAAAACATAAATATTGTGGGTAGCATGAAATAAAACTAATCAACTAAAAAACAAACAGGAGCCATGCATTGTGAGTGGTGTCGGTGGAAAATATCTCCATTTCACCACAAGCGTATTTACAGCACTGCGTCTCTTTACGTCAGTGACAGGAGCAGTGTGTCGTGTTAGTACAGGTGAGTTAGTGGTGGACCGGCCAAAGGCACACATTCAGGAAATCACAAGGAGGTTTTTACAGCTGGAGTTTTTGCTCGGTTGACACAGAATCCTGTGGAGTAACCCATCAGAACAAAGGATGGAAGCTGGCAAAATAAAAATGAAATGTAGCAGAAATAATATTAATAAATATAAGCAATTATTACTTCATAAACTGTGAATACATTGATATTTCTCTTTTAATTACTGTCTTTATTTATTTCCATTTTTTTTAAATCCCTAGATCAATTTTATGCATTTTTTTTAAATTATTTTCATCCATTCATTATTTTTTTAAATAGGACATTAAATAATAAATAAATACAAGTGTAAATAAATAAAGAGGCAACTAAAAAAAAAACAGAAATATCAAATCACGTCACATTTTATTAATAAATTAATGGCTGCATTCATTTTTAATACTATGTGTGGTACTTTTAATAGCATATGACTTTATTATTTAAGTGATTTATTTATATTTCCTTTTATTTTTTAATTTAAATAAAAAAATTAAATTAAATGAAAACAGATATTGCAATTTATGTTACATTTTATTAATTAATTAATGCCTGTATTTATTTCTAATACCATGTTTGGTACATTTAATGAAATTTATTCATCAAGTCGTTCATTTATTTTTTATTTTGGCAGCTTCCGTCCTCCACAGTTTTTAAATCACACTGTAAAAATAGTAAAGGGAAATGACTGGATTAACACTGGATCACTGGGCGCCATGCTGTGGACGACTTTAACATTCAGTCCAGAGTAAAAAAGCTCATTGAGTTGCCAAATTCTCACACTGAGAAAAGTGACAACGGGCACTGGTACAGTACATTTAACAGTCCGAGATAAAATAAGGCTGGAAATCTTCTGGTACACCATCCTTCACTTTCTGTTGTGTTAAAAACACACTTTAATATGTCTCTTCATTATTTTGCAGATATTCAGATTGATACTCATTTCTGTACATGAAGCCACCAGCTGTTAGCTTAGCTTAGCTTAAAAGCTGAGAGGAAACAGCTAGCCTGGTTAGTTTCACCTGTAACACTTGACTTTAACTGTATTTGGCATTTATAAATTAGTTCAGATCCAAGACAGGAAGTCACACAAAAAACGTATTGATGCAGCCGGAGAGCAACAACTTCTGCTTTCTGTGAGGTAAAATTCATGTTTTTGTCAATGGGGTCTGGTGGCTGTGAAGAGAGTGATATGTACTGCTGTGGACAGGGGCTGCAGAAAAATATATTTATAAAAGAAAAATCACTACAATTTAGGTGTATATGTTTACAATATTTTACGGCTTTACCTTGCCGTCAGACAGCCCTTAAATACAGGAACTAAAGTCGTTATCTAAGTTCTCTTCAGAGCCACCAGACTCCGTTGACAAAAAATGAAATTCTACCTCTCAGAACTCGGGAGTGGCTGGTCTATCCTTATTTGTAACTTTCAGATCCGAATAAACCCGGCAGCATATTATCTAATTATTAACAGCTAATCATGTTAAATTATTTAGCTAAAGGTTTGTGTATTTACATATAATTTATTTGATTTAATTATCTCTTTTTTTTTATTTTTCCAGTTGAATTATATAAATGTAAAACTGGAATTTTAGACCACGATGAAAGTGGACCTCTGATGCTTTATAACCTACTTTATTGGTGCAAGTTTTTAACAATTGAGTGATTAATCAAATAAATAGAACCAGGCCTTTAATGCTAAGCTAAGCTAACAGACTAGAGTAGCATCAGTCTCAGCATTTCATAGCTTGTTTCCCAAACTGTTCCTTTAATATGACTCGAGTTTAGCACGAGAAAAGTTGAACCAGTCGGAGGAATTTAAAGATTTTCAGTGTTCAGTCAGTAAGTCTCACACACACACACATACACACACACACACACACACACACACACACTGGAGTTATTAGGCGCGTTTGTTAGTGTTATAATAACAATAAGCAGCAGTAACATTTCATTATAGGTGCACTTTAAAAAAACGTCTCAGAGGAGGAACACATTAACGGAGATTTACAGTGCTTCGACGTTAAATAATCCACGCTGGATTTGTCAGTTTATTGCTAATGTCCGAAGATCAAACTCTCTCTTTGTTTTTCTGCAGCGCGGGCACTTTTTACAGCTTCATCCAATCGTTCAGATTGTCCGATTCTCTGTCAGATTTCACATTTTAAAGGTCCAAGTGATGTACATTCCCCAAAAACACTAACACACTGTAAACAGTTGAACTGATGCTTGATTTTGACCTTCAAATGACTTTTTTTAACTGTAATATTTAACATAAATATGTATTTTACAGTATTTTGGAATGAAACTCAACAAATCACAGTAGTGTTGACCTGACAGCCTGTAAGACAGCAACGTTCACTGCTTTTATTTATTTCCCAAAAATTAAAAGATTGTTATTTCTCAACTTTCAGTCCTAAAAATTGATTAAAAATCCACCGTATGATTGTAAAAATTCATATATATATATATAAAGATGTCCATGGAACACTTATCAGTTCAATTTCCATTTAAATCAATCATTATTTATTAAATAATGTAAATTAAACTGTCCTACATTTATTCTTTAAATACCTTTCTTCACATTAAAGCATCTTTAAAAAGATCATATTTTAATTATGTTGTATAAATGTGTTTGGTCCCACTGTAAGATGAAAAAGACAAAAGAAATTCAAATAATTTCCAATTGTATGCATCATAATCATATCACAATGTGGATTAAAGTAGGTAAAAAATAAATATCAGGGTGAAACAATTTTAATAATTATATTAATAATTGAGGTGACATACATGAACTTGAACTCAAAATGACTAAATAAAGTTTCTTTCTTCTTCTTCTGCATAATGAATAAAAATGAAACGTTTTCTAATATTTTATTTCTGACAGGGCTATGGTTTCTCTTTCTTTGCATTTAGGTCATTTAAGTTACTTTTTGGTTCCTTTTGAATTTATTTGAAGTATTATTTATTTTGTATTTATTTGGTTCATGTCTTGACCTTTGTTTTGTTTTACTTGAGTATTTTAGAACTTGAGTTTTATCTCAAATTTACCCTTTAACCTGCATTTGTCTTAATTTTTTAAGACTTTTTGTGCTTTCATTTGATTTGAATATTGCTGCACTGTACATGTTGTTGTTGAAAACTGTTAAAACATCTTAAAACTTTTTTTTAAGTGAAAGAGAAGTATATGAAAATTAATTTTTACATTCGGGTAGAGTGATTTTTTTATACCTATTACACATTTTAAATGAGAATTTAACTGATAAGTGTCACACAGAGAAAATAAAGTCCTTCATTATTTCACGCCACAAAATGATTTGTTGATATCTTCTGCTGGTATTTGGGCCCAAAATATAATCTTTGGCCCGCCAAATGATCATTCAATGTAAACTCACATCAAACTGCAGTTCACATCTTTTAAAAACTACGACAACCGCAGAAATAAAACTCAATGTGATCATTCTTTTTTCTGACATATATTCTATTGAATATGACAAAGACTGTATATTTAATGTTTAACTTCATTTTTATTGTAAATATTAACTCATTCTGAATTTGATGAGACAAAGTCAGAGACTAGGTTGTTAGTGCCCCCAAACGTGTCACTGCATCATCAGAATTTTTGTATATTTACAATAAACTGTGAGTTTAACATTAAATACATCTGTTATTTAAATATCTGTGAAAGAGGATGAATACATGATCACACTCAGTGTTTTTTGGAATCAGTCTTCTGATTCTAAGCGGATTATTTCTGACGTACTAATCTCCACATGGACCCTGGAGTTCAGCCTTTTAAAGACCGGAGCTCCACTCTCTGGAATACTTTCTTAGTTCAGATTAAATTCAAAAACATCCCAAACGCCTTTAAGATTGATCCAGCGGGTTTGGATGAGGCAGTAGTTCAGGAAGGAGGATCCATTCAAAGCTCTTTACATTCAATATACAATAAGGTTTGATGTGTCAAAGCAAAAGAAAGAGTTAAGAGAAGTGGATTAAAGGTACTAAAATGAATAAAAATACTGATAGCCACAGGTTTCAGCTCTTATAAGTGTGAAATATACTTCAGGAGGAGACAAACGGTTCCATCGCGCGGCGCCGGGGGATAAAGTTTTAAGGCTCATGACTAGCGTTAGTGAGAGGGAGGAGGGAAGAGATGGTCCTGGGTCTGTGTCACAGCGGCCATCTTTACAGTAAGATGGTCCAGAAGACGACGTCAGAGGCTGAAGGAATGAAAAGGGAAGAAAATCATGATCCTGTTTGTGTCGGCGGATGGAATGAAAGGTTACGGAGGCGGATGGTTAGTAGGAGGAGATGTCGGAGGAGCTGCTGCTGTTGCTGGTGGAGGTCTGGGCCCTCTTGATGTACAGGTTGAGCAGCTTCATCTGCAGGAGGAGACAGCCGGAGGGTTAGAGGACGAGTCCAACCCAAAACCATTTAACTCTCTGAGTCCCAACGAACAGATTCTTTCTACATTTTACTCACTGCGGCCTTGTTTACACTGTGATATATATGAAATCCTGCAGCACAATCACGGCTAGAAGTGGGAACAACTCAAAAATGTCTTTAGTGCAAAGAAAAAGTTTAATTTCTCTGATAAATTATCTTAAAATATTGAAATAAAATAAACAGGTTTGAAAAGTATTGTCAGAAATCCATCATTTATCATAGAAAAAATTGTAAAAACAGGCATAATCATCAGATTGTGAGCTTCATGTCATTAAAAACGTTCACTGAAAATCTGTTTACACAGATCAGAGAGGAGAGAACAGGAGAGGCTGGAATCATGGAAATAGTTCAATAAGTAAAATATATGGAGTAAACTTTTTTTCCAAAATCCGTGATGTCGCTGCTGAACACTCCCTCGCACAAAAAGCACAAAAAGTGTTGCTTATATAAATTCAATTTTAGTACAATTATTTAAAAATAATTTATCAGAAGAATTCAACTTGTTTTTATGATTTATGTCATAATAACTGTGTTATTCTGCACATAGACATGTTGGAGTTTTTTCCACTTCTAGCCATGATTGTGCTGATTCCATAGGGCTGCAGCACTTACACATTTTATATGGATTTTATAAATTGCAGAGAAATACTGTAAAAACCACTTGAGGGGTGTTTCTGAGCAGGTCCCATGACTCCTTTTCTTGTTTCTAACAACCTGCCCCTGATGAGAACCGGGAGCTTACCTTGCTGCCGGTCAGCTGAGCCAGGTACGGCTTCAGCTCCTCTCCGATCACAGAGTAGATGGCGACCAGGCAGAAGACGCTGGCCTTCCTCACGCTGCTCTCCGTGTTGTCGTAGCCCTGAAACGGCAGACGGCGCTGCATCAAACCCTGAACTCTGCAGAGGAAGTCTGTACACTCCACCTGCAGCACACACAGCGTCTCACCTGCAGGAGTCCGGGGATGATGTCAGAGAGCAGCTGGTGCAGCGGCTCCTTGGAGATGCGTTCGATGGCCCTCGTCTGCATCTTGATGGCGGCCAGGTTGATGGGGTAGTCGGCCGTCTGCACGATGGGACAGAGCACCTTGATGCACTGCTCCGGGTGGATGGAGGCCGCCAGCGTGGAGGCCGCCTCCTCCGCCGCACGCACCACCTGCAGCGACCACAAGGGGGCGAAGAGAGCGTGATTCAAGGCAGCGAGGGGATTCTAAATCACACATTTTTGTATATATTTCTTTATTTGTAAAAAAAAATATCTATTTATTTTTACATATGGATTTCTCTAATTTTTTTTGTATTCACAATTTTTGCTAATTTATTTTTATAAAAGAAAAAAAAGGGGGAAAAGCAATTGAGGAAACAGGGAAATAAAATAAAGAACTAAAAAATAAATACACAAAACTAATATTTGTTTATTGCAAATACATTTATCTTTAATTAATTCAAATGTATTCATTTTAAATGTAATAAAAGCCAAACATTAAGGAAAAGTGAAAAAAATTGAAAATAATAATAAAAAATTTAAGGTACAAAAAGAAATATACTACACTGTATAAAAACACATTTTAAAAACGTTTGTATGAAATATTTATAGAAATATATATACAGAAAAAAGGACAAAAATAAAAGCAAAAATGAATGAAGATGCGTATAATTATTATATTATATTGTCTTGTTCCTCTTTATATTTCCACACTAATTATCTTGTTGTGCAGATGTTTAATAAATCCTCCTGACCTCCTTGTGTGAGTCTTTATGAGCCTCCAGCGTCTTCATGATGGTGAGCTCGGCGTAGTTCTTGAAGCGGGCCGGCTGGTTCCTCAGGATCTCCTTCAGGACTCTCAGGGCCAGAGCCCGGATGGTGTGCTGGGGGAGAGCGGGCGCTGTGAAATCACGTACACTCACAGAGAACTTTACAGAGGACGGAGGACAGATGTGCAGCCTTACGTCTTTGTCTCCAAGCGTCTCCAGCAGCAGCAGCAGCATGGTCTTGAAGTGTTCCTCCCACACCACCAGGCTGTCCTCCCGGGCCACCTTCAGCAGCTCCAGCAGGGTCCCCCGGCGCTCCTCGGGGCCCCGCTCCCCTCCCTGACCCTGGGACAGCTCCTTCAGCAGCTCCCCGACCAGCTGCAGCTGCTCAGCGGGGACGGCTGCAGGAGGAGCGTGTGACGGAGGGGAAAGCACAGATTTAGATCAACAATCATAAAGCCAAAGTCAGTTTTCCTGTGTGGTACTTAAACGCCTCCAGAGAAGCTTTTTAAATCTCTACTTGTTTATCTTTTCATCCATGCATAATTCTTATCTTTAACTTTCCATCAGTTTTTTTCTAAAACAGACAGAGGATGTTGCAGCCTGACTTTACCTGGGAAGCTTTTTGG
>CAFUXE010000048.1:181583-232689 GCA_903364295.1 Serranus cabrilla | reverse complement strand
CCTCAGCTGCTCCACAGTGTCCTCGTACAGCGCTTCCTTCAGGGACGCCTTGTCCAGCGTGCTGATGCTGTCCGTGTAGTTGTAGGGGTTGTAGTCTCTGAAGCGCGGCCCGGAGAAAGAGCGCGGCGAGGGCGTGTTCAGCAGCGACGTCTTGTTGTCCAGCGCCGTGCGTCCGCCCACATCACCATCTGAGGACGCCGCCACCCCGGACTGAAAAAAACACAAAACACTGTCAGCAACTTTAATGACTAAGATTGAATATTTGTCTGACTGTAGAAGCACGCCGCGTCTGTCCTCACCATGCCGTCCCTCTTGCCGTCTCGCCTCAGCGGCTCCATCAGGTCCTCCTGGCTGCGGAAGCTGAAGTTCTGGATGGCCTCGGTGACGCCGCGGAGCGAGCTGTAGATCTCCTCCGAGTTCAGGTTTTCACTGTCGTACTCCAGCATGCTGTCAGGAAAAAATAGATAAAAACAACCACACGTGTTCAGAAGCTGCTTCTGCTGTTTGGATCTCTACAAAGACTCCAAAATGTTTCCTGAGAAGTCTTAATAAGCGTGACCTAAAGAACCCTACACTGTAGAAAAAATGTATATATTTTCCAGAAAGTTACTGTATCATTTTTCTTGCTTTTTTTAGTACAAATACCATAAAAAAGGGTAAATTACTTTTATAACAAATATGAAAATATAAAATAGAAGTTGAAATCTGTATATTGAGATAATGGGACATTATAGATTTACAGTATTTTGAATGTTAAATCACAGAGAATTGAAATAAGTAGTAAGTAGTAATAAGTAATAATTAAAGAGACTTTTTGTTTTCTGCCAGTAAGACTTTGAATTTAATGTAAAAAAAACATAAAAGAAATAGTAAAAAGTCTGGCAGCAAGTTGCCCAACCCTTGTCATCATACAGGCATACAATAACTAAAGTCAAAAACAAAAAAAATTTGTAATTTTTGTAATTTGTTTTTGTATTATCTGTAAAATAACTTCTGGTTGTTCACTTTATTCAACGGTAAGTGTTTGGAAACTTTTGATGCCAGTCTTTTTAGCATTTTTATAAAATGATTTTTTTTTTTTTACAGTGTGGGACAGTGGTGATCCAGGACTCCAGGATCCAGATGTTTGATACTCGTGGATCTGCACTGCTGCTGGTTAAAGCTTGTGAATAATGATCTGGGACAAAAACCGAATCCTGACAGATCTTTTATAATATATCAACTTCAATTTCTTTCTTTTTTGTCACAAATGTAAATTTTGTACATACAGGCAGCACTGAGGAGTCAGACTTTGAGCCTGTAGATGTATTACAGTCCAGTGCACGTGCACGTGCATACTGTAGCCGTGCATGTGGACAAACTGATGCGGGTCGAGACAAACAGGTGAGTCGAGCACGGAGACATTTTCTCACCTTTCGGATCAAAAGAGAAACCAAACGAATGGACAGTGAAGGTTAACTGGAGCAGATGGAGGCACGGACAGAATCAGAGGTTTCACAGTACGACAAAAACAGCCGTGTGAAAAATGAAATTTGAAGGAGGAGGAGCAGGAGGAGCAAAGAGGGGGTGGGGTTACCTGGGTGAGTAAGCTCGCCGCACTGCCTTGACGGAGGAGTGGGCAGTGGGAGGAGGAAGAGGGGAGGGGAAGGGTGGAGGGGGGAACTTGGAGAGCCCGTCTGCGCTCCAACCCCACAGCCGACTGCAACCAGCCGGGAGGAAGAGGAGGAGAGGGAGGAGGAGGAGGAGGAGGAGGAGGAAGAGTAGGAGGAGGAGGAGTAGTAGGAGGAGGAGGAGTAGGAGGAGGAAGAGTAGGAGCAGCCAAGAGAGAAGATAGAGATGTGAGAAAATACTTTATCTATTTGTTCACTAATTTCTATTCATGTGGGTTTTTTTGTCCTTAGGCACAATGTCACGATAATTATTTCTGGTAGAAGATAAATTGCAACAAAAATTATTATTATTGGAATAATCAATTCATTGTTTGGGCTATAAAATGTTCAAAATATCAGAAATGAATCCTCAAGTAAACCAAGTAAAAGTATTGGGTAAAAAAATAGGAAAACAGGAAAATAAATAGCAACTAATGAAAAAATAAAAAGTTAACTTTTAAAGGGGAATAATAATAATAATAGAATAAAATCTTTAACAGGTGAAAAAAGTGTTGAAATACTGTTGATCCAGTGAGTCAAAGTGAAAAAATGATTATCAGGTTATGAAGGTGAGGCTGTGCTGAAAAAATGGTACCAACATGGCAGAATGAAAAGTCACAAACTGGCAAACTAGACCAAAACTAAAAAGGGTTGAATAAAGTTCATCCCAGTTTGTTTTTGTTTCAGAAGATGTCTTTAAATGTCTGTTTTTTTGTCAGTCTAAAATACAAATAAATTCAGTTTAATAATATGAAACAGAGAAAGCAGTAAGTTTAAAAAAGGATCTGTCTGTCGTTTCAGTGTGTAAAATGACTTTAATGATGAACTGATCAGTGAAGTAGAGGGCAGTGACTGTCCTGTGGTTGGTGTTGGAGGTGCAGTTGTGCAGTGTGAGTGTTTCCGTGGCGTACCTGGGGGAAAGCCCGCCGTGGGAGCAGTTGGTGGGGGAGGTGAGCGGGCTGCTGCGGCTGCTCGGCTGCCGCGGGGGCGTCCGACCCGACGAGTTACTGGGAGACGCCTGGAAACCAACAAAAACACAAAACCAGCCTCAGACACGACGCAGAGAACACCTGGAAGTGTGAGCAGAGTGTGTGTGTGTGTGTGTGTGTGTTACCATGCTGATGCCGCTGCTGGCGCTGGCGTTCCTCAGGTGGTTGTGCAGCAGCTTGGTCGTCCCGTCCTGGAAGGTTTTGGGCAAAGCGCCAAGCAGCATCGTGAACTCAGGCGTGTTCAGCTCGAACAGGGCGATCAGCACCACCTGGGCCGCCTGCACACACACACACACACACACACACAGTGTGTCACATTAATTGACTTCATTATTAAGTTGATCTGGGTCTCCCTTGTTGCCATTTGAGGTCTCAGTTTACAGTTTTAACTTATTTTCACATTAATTGGTTCATTAATTGTACATAAATTATGAATTTTTTCTGTTTATTTATTTTATTTTATTATTATTATTTTATTTTATTTATTTAATTTATTGATTTTTATATAAACAAAATAGGGAAAAAATAAAATAAATATGGAAAATAAGGACAAATAGTGCTAAAAATAAATTACGTTATATTTAAATATAAATATATTTTTTTAAATAAATGAGTAATTTAAAATGCTTATAATAATTTAATTTTATAAATATTTAATATTTTTTTATTGACTTTTTTAGTATTTGTTTCCATTTTTTATGTACTTTTTTATTCTTTTCTTGATTCTCATATTTTTTTATTTACTCATTAATTATTCAATCGATTCCTTCTAATAATCCCTCATTTATTATTTTCTTATTCTTTTACAGATTTATTCTTTTAAACAAAGTTCTTCATGCATTACATTATTTTAACCTATTTCACAGACTTATTTTAAAGTGTGTAGAGCAGTAATTTGCCCTTCTCAGAAAAGGTCTACACACAAAAACTCACAATAACATTTTAACAAGACTTTAAATCCTAAAGAGCCGGCGAGTGTGTTGAACAACATCAAAACCTTCTGAGAGAAATAAATCTTCAGCAGATTCATTAAAAAAAAAAAGATTGGGAAACAAAGGAAACAAGAGAAAGAGAAGAAGCAGAAGAGGGCGACTCTGTCGGCAGAGTCTGAACATGGAGATAAATGATGTTAAGAAGCTTGTTTGTTTGTTTGTTTGTTTGTTTGTTGCAGTGAACGTGCAGCGTGTCCATTCAAATTCAAAAACCAAAAGTAAGTCAAGCAAAAGCAAGAAGGAGCAGTTTGCACTCACAGTCCTCCCACAGATAATTCACAGTCGTCTCATGCACAACAGAAACATTTTGTTGTGTTTAGTCTCAGAGTTAAAGCTCCTCATGCACAGACTGCAGATACAGTTAACAGTCTTTCAAAACGTCCATGCCAGGTTTTCTTTGGAGTGTTATTTACCCCCCGTCCCAACAAGCTAGTAGTAGACGCAGCTGATACCAATGGATGGTTTCCATCATCGAGTTTCATAGGATGCAGAAATCTTTAGGTGCTGGTTTCAGCCTCTGAACCCTCTGAGCCCAACGAACCAGAGTAACCAAAACGAAGCTTAAAATTGTGATATTTCTGTCAGAATGACTCGATTCTGAGACGAACGGTCACGTGACAAATATTCACTGATAATCTGTTTACACAGAGCTGAGAGGAGAGGACGGGAGAGGCTGGAATGATGCAAATAGTTCAATATGTGGAACATGTGGAGCAAACATTCGTGGCACATATGGGTACTTATAAAAATGTTGTTTTAATAGATTCTATTTTATTCCAATATTTAAGAAATTATTTATCAGAGAAATTCAACTTTTCCTTCAAGGATTTAGTGGATGTGTCCACTTCTAACTCTGCAGGAGTTACAGGTTTTATAGGGATTTTATATATTACAATGAAAACCAACGGCAAAATGAGTAAAATGTAAAAAGAACAGAAAAACGCCCTGAAACTGCTTGTTGGGGTTCAGAGGGTCTCGGAAGTCTCTGCAGGTTAAGAGCCGTTAGTGCTGAAAAGCCTTCACACAGACATCCAGCTGCTGCCTGCTGTTTTTGAGTGTTTTCTGCCTGTTTTCTGTCTGTTTGCTGACTGTTTCAGGCGGTTAAACTCTCTGCTCGTGCGGTTTGGTGGAGGTTCTACCTGCTTGCACCTCTCCTCCAGGTTGCCCTCCCCCGGCAGAGAGGCCACGGTGCTGGGTCGGCCTGAGAACTCCTCCCCTGCCCAGTTATGAAGGGTCTGGGGGCGCGGTGGGCGAGAAAACAAAAAAATGAAACCAAACAGACAAATAAAGAAACAATTGGAAAGAAATGGAAGAAGAGAGAAGACAGAAGGGGCCGCCCGCCCTCCTACCTTGCGGACGTCGGAGCTCTTGGGCTCGGTGGTCCAGGTGATGATGCGCGACACGGCGAGTCGCGTCTCGCTGGAGTTGACGAAGTCGGCCGGGTCCATCTGACGGGCGAGCGCCTCGATGTAGCGCAGGATGGCCACCTTCACCTTCAGGTTGGGCGTCTGCGTCTGATCCACGATGAAACGCATCAGGATGTTGAACTGCTGCTCGTAAGGGAACGACTCTCTGCACGGAAACAGAGGAAACTCATCAGGATTCAGGATGTTTGTTTGCTCCACAAATAAGAAGTACAAAAACACGCCTCTGGGTTTGAAAGGCAGGTTGTTCTTTTTAAAAAATCACCAAAAATAACAACATTTATTATACCCAGGAACTATAAAAAAAGAAGCCATTGTTCCAACAGTCCTTGAACAAATCATGCATTTGTTTATATTCAAAACACAACAGCAATTATGATAATAATGTATTCTTCTTACTGTCTCTAACTTTTTATGCAAAAATAAACATAATATACTGTATGTTTAATACAATTTTGTATTTTGTTATTTCTCTATATTTAAATTTATACATATTTAGATTTACAAATGTATTCTTTTATGAATGCTTTTATATATTTCCACATTTTAAACTTGACAAATGCATTATTTTATTGATTTATTTTTTATTTTTCCACATTTTAAAAATGTACTGATTATGCTTTGATATTTCCACATTTTTAAATGCACACTGTACAGACCTGTTCTAGCTTTTTAGTCTGTTTTCCTCAGAAATATTCATAATGTTTACAGCTCTCTTATTTAGAATAAGATTCCAAACACTGAATCAATATGTAAGATGTATAACTAGATTTTAGGAGCCCACCTGGTGACGTCCAGGGCCTTCTGGACTTTGGCCTGGACGGAGCCCAGCAGGTCGGCGCCCATCTTCTTCAGCAGCTGAGTGAGCAGCACGAAGAGCCAGTCCAGCAGGTCGTCCCTGTGCAGCGTCACAAAGTCCACCAGCGTCTCCAGGAACATGCTGAACACCTGAGAGACACGAGAGGACGCATCACTGTGTCTGTCGTACAGGACGACACCGGGGACGGATTATCAAAAAAGGACGAAACATGATGTCTTTGTAATCATCAAGTCATTTAGTGTCTGTTTTTGGACATTTTGTATCTTTGTTTGGACATTTTTATCTCTCTCTGATTGTTTTCTCTCTCTGTGGTCATTTTGTTTCTCTTTTTGGTCATTTTATGTCTTTTTTTGGATAATTATTTATCTCTTTTTGGTCATTTCTTGTCTCTATTAATTGTGTGTGTGTCTCTTTGTGGTCTTTTTATGTCTTCTTTTGGTATTTTTTGTGTCTCTGTAGTTACTTTATGTCTCTTTTGGTAATTTTTTGTAGATGTTTTGTGCTTCTTTGTGTTAATTTAGTGTCTCTCTGTGGTCATTTTTATGTCTCTTTAGAGTTTTTTTTGTCTCGTTGTTGTGTTTTTATGTCTTTGTGTTGTGGTTGTTTCTCTTTATAATAAATGTGTCCTCCGTGTGGTGATTTGGTGTCTCCTTGCAGTCACTTTCCATCTCTTTGCGGTCTCTTTAAATCCCAGAGTTGTCCCTGTCTGTAATACACACAGTACGGGACAGTTTGCTGAGGTGAGTACGGTGAGTAAACACTTACTCTCTGGTGTTTGTTAGAGTCCACAGCAGCGACGAGGCATGCAACAAAAAAAACACTGTTAGTTTGTCCTGCAGTTAGTTCAGACACGTGAGCATCTTCAACCAGCAGCTCTGCAGGGAGCTTTTCCTCCCAGAGTCTCGCTGTGTGTCTCACCTTGCTGTGAGGGTCGGCAAACATCCTGGTGAAGATCTCACAAAGCCTCTTCAGCTCCACGCGGCTGAGGGAGAACACAGGAAGCAGAAACACTAGTTTCTTCTTAGACATTAACTTTAAAATACTACGATTACAGCATCACAAATACAATAGGACACACATACTTACTGCAAAAACAATTTATAATATTATATAGCTTATTTAATAACCCTTTTTTAATCATATAGGGGGAAAACTGAATGCAGATTTTTCTTTTATTGCTCACACTGAAAGTTAAAAAAAATGTGGAGCAAGTAAACTCACAAATTTACAAAAAGAATCTCATAACTTTGCCAGAAAAATACCAGAAAATCGTATATATATTACAGAACTTTTCAAGAAGATTTTGGGGGAAAAACTCAGATATGTATGAAAAAAAAACCCTCACAAATTTACCAGAATATCATATATATATTTACACAAGTTTTCGAGAAAACTCAAAAACTCACACATTTTGTGGGAGAAACGTAAGATGTATATTAGTGAAAAAAAACACTAGAATATTGTATATTATTACACAAATTAACAAAATAAAAACCTAAAAAATGTACCTGAATACCAGCATATCGTATATATATTATTCTAAAATCTGAATAAAGATTTAGTCACAAACAAAGTGAAGTGGTTTCCTAAAGATTTCAGGGCTTTGAATCGGTTTTGGTTCATTTTATTTTGTTATAATCTGTTGACAGAGATGCGTTCACTGACCTGAGCATCCTCTGGCTCTTGAGCAGGTTCTGCAGCCCCAGCAGCCCCTCCTTCCTCTCGGACCAGTTGGCGCTGGCGCAGTGGTTCAGCACCTCGGCCACGTCCTCCGTCTGGCGCAGGTAGTGCGGCTGCATGCCGCCGTTTCTGGAGCTGTAGGAGCGCTCGGAGCAGGCGCTGGAGGCGTCGCTGTTGGCGTCGTCGTCCGAGTACATCCCCGGGGACTCGAAGCGCCGCCTCACCGGCCTCCGCTGAGAGAGAGGGAGGGATGGAGGCGGAGTTTACAGACAGACAGTCAGTCACGGGTCTGATCCAGATCTACTCTGAGAAGATCTACCATGCAGCTACAGACACAGAGGCATGCAGGGCTCTGATGACGTCTCACTTCAGGAGGCATAATAGAAAAAACAAGGGGTGCCCGTGCCGATCTAGGACGGCATATTAGGGCAGGAAAAAAATAAATAAATAAGAGAAAAAAATAAGACAAATTTAGCAGAATAAAAATCACAAAATTACCTGAAATGAGTGAGGTCTATGTAATAAATTGCTTAATGGTCTGAAATGTTAAATGACAGTGAAAATTAAAAAGTACACTAATATTGCTGAATGTGAAATTAAAGCAACTTTCTGTTTTCTTACAGTAAAACTTTAAATTTAATGTAA
This sequence comes from Serranus cabrilla, assembly GCA_903364295.1. Classification (NCBI taxonomy): domain Eukaryota; kingdom Metazoa; phylum Chordata; class Actinopteri; order Perciformes; family Serranidae; genus Serranus; species Serranus cabrilla. The sequence continues at coordinate 224,490 of CAFUXE010000048.1, read as the reverse complement.
AAACTAAAGTAAAGCTTTAAAAAAATACGGTAAAAAGCCTGGATACAGATATTTACTGTATATTATCTGTAAAATAACTTGCTGTTGTTAACTGTTATTTGATTGTGAGTTTACTTGTTTGTTTTTTTTTACAGTGCAGGACGTTTGGCTTCTCCTTTGCTGCCTTTAAACTCTGGGACAAGTATAAACCGATACAGACACTCGAGCATCCAGAAAGGGGTCAGAGTCCCGACCCGCTCACTCGTACTTGTTAGGAAAGTTAAATGTTTAATGTTAAGGCTCATGCAGTGCATGCAGAGACAGAAAGGGTCAATCATTATTTGTACCTTACTCCTGGAGTCTCCTAACAGCTGAAAGAGCACAGAGGGGATTACTGACAACATCACGGCATCACTGACATTTTTTTGATCTCATATTTGAGGATAAATCTGGTCTAGAAATAACCCTTATAAATAAAAATATGCTACAGCTCTATAAAAAAGTCAGGTTTATTTGCATGAAGGCTATAAAAAAACACATTAACTTCGTTCCGCTTTGGTTCTTACCAGAGCGTCGGCGACGGCGGCCTCCACGTCGGTGCCCGTGTTGAGGATTCTCATGGCATTGACGGAGGCTGAGATCCGAGCCTGATGGGACAGACGGTCTGGAAAAGGAGAAGAGTGTGTAACCAGAAGGAGTCTGGGATCAGGGGAGGGTGCAGTTTGGAGACAGCCAAAACAAAAAGGTTCAATGCAGAAGATTTAAGCAGAGAGCAGCCAGCAAAATCTTTAACCAACAAATATAAAAATAAAATGTAAAACATACAAAAGAGTTTGTGTGAAACGCATTACTGAACCTTCTGAACCCCACAACCTGCCAGCTGGTTTGAAAGTCGTGTTTTTTTTTAAAGAAATGAAAAAATCTACAAATTCACACACTTTATCACAACCACAAATTATGAAAGCAGAAAAATTTGCCAGACTTTCAACTTTCTGACGATCTTTTAACAGATAATGGGCACTTTGGGGTTCAGAGGGTTATATTCACAATGCCAAAAATCAATCACATTGCATAAAAATTATCATTATGAAGCTGCAAAATAAAAGTTTTAAAGCCCTGCATCTCCGTCCTCTACAAGAGGTGGAGCTGGGCCATGCAGAGTCAGCCAGATAACTGAAAACAGAACATAAATCCTCTGGTTTTCTTTCTTTATTTTGTTTTGTTTGTGTCTGGTTTCCTGAGACGACGTCACTGGTCACCTGAGTAGCACTCTGCAGAGGGCAGCGCGCTGGTGGAGCGGGAGTGACGGCGAGTCGCTGCAGGAGGACGTAAAGTTAGAGGAGAAAACACTAAACAGACACCTGAAGTAGATATTAGTTCAACAGAAGACTTTTAAATACAGAGCATGCAGGAGGAACAGACAGATGCAGAGTAAGAAGGAAGACGGGGCTGATGGTATTTCATGCTAAAAACACCAACAAAAATGGAATAATGTGGAATAAGTACAAACATAAAATTTAAATAAATAAATACTTAAAAATATGTAAAATATTATATATATGTAAATTATATTTGTAAAAAAGAAAATATAAAAGCCAAAAAATAAATAATCAAATATAAATATATTTTAAAAATACTTAAAAGAAAAAAATAGTAATAATAAAACAATAAAGTAAATATAAGAAAGTAAAATAAAAATGTTATATATATATATATATATATATATATATATATACACACACAAAAATATATATATAAATAAATACAATTACAATAACTCCAAAATCGAACTCTAACATTAAAAAACACAACAGGCATTATCTTAATAAAAAAGCAAATTATTATAACAAGTTTTGGACCACATTTTTCTATTGACTTTGCTATAATTTAGTTTCCAGTTTCTTGTGCCTGATGCACAGTCTTGACGTCTATCTTTGGGTCACTTTGTGTTGGTTAAGCTAATCTTCATTTACAGGTGTTAATGATCTCAATAAAATTTTGTTTGCTGTGTTCTGTTCACAAAAATGTCTGAATTTTATTGTTCAAACTGTGCAGGAGGTGTTTCTGCGCTGTGGTGTGGAGGTTTTTGGGGGGTGTTGTCCTTCAGTACTCACCCAGGGGGGAGAAACCCCTGGCGGGGCTGGTGTCACGGCTGCTCTCGCGACTGGTTTCGCGGCTGCAGCCCTGACTCATGCTCGGCCGGGGGATCCGGCTCCGGGCTGGAGGAGCGTGACAGCCGGACAGACAGACAGACGGACAGACAGACAGACAGAGAGCAGTGCAGGGGGAGAGTTTAGCTTGCAGCACATCCAGCCACACACTGACACACCTGAAGCTCTGCAGAGAACGTTAGTGAGGCAGGAGAGAAACGAGAGTCAGACTCAGAGAGGCTGCAGGTTCACTGTTAGTCTGAGGAGAAGGAACTGGAATGTTGTTGCTGTTCCAGTGAAAAAAGCACTGAAAAACCTTTTCAAGCCATTTCCTGTCCTGTAGTTTACATTGCCTGTTATTATCAAATGAATTAGTCTTTTCTTTTCCCGGCCCTGAGGTGGAAGCTCCTCCTTACCTGAGCCTGATCTGGTGGGGCTGGTCTCCCGGCTGCAGCCCTGGCTGCGGTGACCTCGGGGGCGGGTCTTGTCTATCGGGCCCGTGGAGGCGCTGCTCGTGGCGGCGGCGGTGCCCATGCTGGGCCTCGGGACTCTGCCGTAGGTGGAGCTCAGCAGTCTGCCGGGGGAACCGGACCTGCTGCCGGCTGAAACATGGAAGACATTATCACGCTGCAGTTATAAAAGAGACAAAATACATGCTAAAAATATGTCTTTTAATATATAAAATCTAAATATATTAAATAAAAAAGTTATCATGACAAATAAAAAAACTATATGTAAAAGCAATCAGTCATGATCTGAATGAATTGACTTGTATCAGAACATGTTACTGTGTGAAGCAGAACACACAGTAGATGATATTTTCGATATTTTTTTCCTAGGATGTGGAAGGCATTTTCGGATGGGCAGATTTGGCAGGGTCATGTCTTCGCCATCCTAGGAAAAAAACGTGGTCTACTTTTTGTTGTAAGGTAGTCAGAATGAAATGTGCAGACAGTGGAGACTTTTGCATTGTGTTTTATGTCGCTTGTGCAACCAGGTGTCATTCAGAAAAATGTCCAACTGGACCGAATCCCAATTATCAGACAGTCCATTATCCCAGTTTTTTTGCTGTTAATACAGAATATAATTGGACATGCAAGTGATAATTTTACCCAAACACTGATCGAATTTGACTGTTTTTTATTTTACTAAAGAAAATATGGTAACTTATAATTTTATGTTGACACTATGGTGGTATAAAGATTAATACTAGCTTTTTTATTTTTATTTCTGTATTTTTTATTCATATTTTATTACTTATTGCATTCATAAGTTTTGTTTATTTACTTTAACTCAAAATGACAGAAATACATAAATTAATAAGTTAATGTTTTAATGATTGCCATTAATTTTTTTTTTTAACATAAAACATTTATTTATCAGTTACCTGTCAAGTGATGATTTAAAATGGAATATTATCCCAATCAATTTCAGGAAAATATGTAAAATATGTTTCAGATGTTTAGAACTTATCAGGGTCAAAGGTCAGACTGTGAAGCTGCTCACGTTGAGACTGTGACACGACTTTCCCTCGACTCCGCCCCCGGCTGTCCGTCACCGTCGGAGCGTTTCCTGAACTCGTCCTCCGGGTTCGTACTCGACCTGCAGAAGCAGAAAAACAGAAAACAAAAACTCATCACACATCAACGTTAAAAACACTCAGAACAGAACGACTGCTGCTGGTTTCCAACTCCACATTTTCTACACGTTTGTCATGCAGAAACAGTGAAAATAAAGTTGAGGTCATTGGGGGGAAACGTGACAGAAGACAGATGAGAGACATTAAATCCAACGACTCCTTTTTCATAAAACACACAAAAAATAAATCTTCACTGTTATTTTTTACCTTTTCTCTTTTCCCCCCTAGTTTTGTTTATTGAAACTTTTAGAGCATACATCAACCCAGAGCTTCCTTTCTAAGTTTCAAATGTACAGAAATAAATAACAATACACATGGAGAGATAGCGATATTATGTAGAAGAAAAAGTAAATAAATAAAGACAAAAAAATAAATGAAAACAAACAAGTAAAGATGTGAAAAAATTTCAATAAACTTGAAAATGCAATTTTCTGGATGCTACACTGAGAAATAACACAAATAAATAAAAACATAAAACATAAATATAAAACCAAAATTAATCAAAACCATCAATAAAGACGTGACATCAAAATAATAACACAATGCTAAATATTTCTAATTAATATCATATTTAAAAAGACTTACATAATAACAATAATAAATAAATGAATAAAAAGCTGACACTACACTGAACTGCTGGAAAAATGTGTACGAATACATAAAAAAAGACTAAATTTAAAATAAACAAAAATACTAGCAAAAATCAAGAAATTAAGAAAAAAAGAACATTTAAATAAACAATAAGACATAAAAGATAATTATATTAAATTAATAAAAGAAAAAAATATATTTCAAAAATATGTTAACAATAATAATGACATAATAAAATATAATTGAAATTAAAAGACATATCTGTAATGAAATAAAATAAAATAAAATAAAATATATACTAAAAATCAAAGAACATTTTATAAAAGGAAAGGTTTTATTTGTTTCCTAATGTAACAGCAAAAACCAACAAACACCAAAGGAAAGAAGGAAGAACATTTGAAGACAGACGGATCCGGGAGTCACCATGCAGTCCATGCACTGACAGCTCCGTCACAGCACTGATGGAGGTAAAACACACACGGAGGAGCATCGCTGCCCCACCCACACATGGAGACACACAGCACGCAGCTTACCGTCTGCATTCACACACCACGAGCCGTCTGACAGGCCGAGCCCAGGAGAGACACAACAAGGGTCAGGGGTCAAAGGTTACGCTTCAGATACCATTCACAAAGAGTCGGGATGCAGAAAATTCACTGGGACTGTGAGAGGAATCTCAGTATGTCTCAGAATATTTGACTTCTTGATGAAAAGCCATAAAGAGCCTGAATTTACATGATCAAAAAACATTAAAAAATGTAACATTTCAGGTGACTTCACTGTGAACTTCATAGTCATATAACCCGCTGTCTGTGCAGAAAAAATAAATGAATACATTTGCCTGCTGACAATGCAAAGAGCTCTAACAACTGTTTATTTTCATTCAGGTAAATGATCCACACAGTGATGTGGGTCTTACCCAGAGAGGCGTAGGATCCAGGAGGCAGCGCTGAGGCCGAGCTGAAGGGCGAAGCCGCCGTGGACATGGACGAGGGCACGGCGGGCATCCTGGTGCGGGCGGTGGCGGTGGCGGCCGCGTTGACGTCGACGTCGCTGCGAGAACGCTGCAGGGAGCCGGGAGAGGAGGCCGCCGCAGGAGTCCTGCTGTGGGACGCTTTGGCTGGAAGAAAAGGATCCAACGTTACAGCAGCTTCATGGTTCAGTTTCTATTTATTACTGCATGAAACTGCAGGAGGACACAACTGTATTATTTAACTCAACTCACTTTTAAATATCTAGAAATGTAGATATAAAGTAGCCATGATGAATGTGTAAAAATACATAAAGAATTTGGATTAATAAATTAATAATAATTAAAAAATAACATTAAAATCAAGCGATTAAAAATGTTTTATTAAAACCTGACACTACTACTAGAAAATGTAATTTTCCCCTGAAAATAAATGTATGAATAAATATGTGGAAAGGTAAAAATGTATGTGGAAATAACAAAATAAATACTTGATAAATGTAGAAATAAATGCATAACTAAATACAGAAATAATAAGATAAATGTAAAATATGAATTTTGGTTTATGTTTTGTGAATGAAATAAAGAACAAAGTGACTTACATCTCGCTGAGCCGCTCCCAAAGGTGTTTTTCACAGACGCAGGTCGACTGTGGACACAAAACATTATTATTATTAAAATGATTCTCCAAAAACTAAAGAAAATACCTCAAATGAAATGGTTAACTACATAATAAATAAAATAATAAGTGTCACTTTGATGTGTCGTGACATCCACCAGTAGAACTAAAATAGAAAAACTCCTTCTGTGGATATGAGACGTAGTGAATAAAAATAGAACAGCTTGAAACTAAATGTAAAATGTTTCTCATCATGTGTGACATAAACGGCACAAAGATCAGTGCTGAGCTCAGACAGAGAGAATAAATTCACTCTTTCACTTGTGAAATATTGTTTTATGATGATGACAAACCGGCACAAACTTCCCTGTAAGGCAGATTTTTAGGCATTTGTGATATTATTTAATTACTCATCTTCATTGCCAGAAGCTTTAAGTACATTAAATTATTGTAATACTACTGTTTTCACATCACTGCAGATTTGCTTGCCTTTTCCAAACTAATTCTAAATATCTTTTAAGAGTTTTATGGATTCATTTATTGCTCTATTTTAGGACAGGCTTTAAATGACATGTAGAGTAAATTAATTCTGACAGAAATATCACAAATTTAAGCTTCGTTTTTGCGTTTAAGCTACTTTTTCTAATTGAAAACTCTGATGATAATGACTATTTTTTTTTACAGTTTCTTTCTATAATAAACAGTGGATTTTTTGCAATTTCTAGAAAAAACATACTTTTACTGCAGGATGGTGGGGTTCAGAGGGTTAAACTTGCAAAATATGAGAAAGAATTGCCCATAAAGCGGTCTTTTTAGTTGTAAAAGTTCTGTCGTGTTTTCTTTTTTAAGCCTCTTATTTGGTCACTTTTTCCCACTAAAGCGTTTCTTTAATATGATCCATTCAAGGACAGACCATACTTCCTGTTTTTACAGTTTCTGTGTGTGATAAACAGTGTATTTCTAATACAACTATTCGTTTGGTGAAGACTGCTCCTCCAGCCTCACATCTCTTTCTCTCTGTTACACCTAAAAACGAGGAGGAGCGGTGGAAGCGAGGACTTCACATCCTGCTCGTGTTTCCCAGTGAATCGATAAAAGCACCAGAGAGGAAGAAGAAGCGTCTCACTTGAGGCTCTCCTGGGAGGACGAGGACGAGCGGTCGGAGGCGGGCAGAGACATCAGGCTGTCTCCGGTCCTCAGGTGAGCCTGCAGAGCCTTCTGATAGGACGACTCCAGGCCCTGGAACAGCTGCTCCGCCTCCCGCCGGAAGTGACCGTGGAAGCTCCAGTAGCACCTGCAACGATAAAAAAAAAAAATAAAATTTATGCTACATCAATCTCACACATAAATAACAGAAAACTACACTGTACTTTGAACATAAAATACTTAAAATTAAAAAATGAAAACATAAAAACATAAAATTATATAAATATGTAAAAACTTTGTAAATAAAATTCCCAAAAACTGAATGAAAATATATCAAACATGTATAAAACAATGCTAGATTAAATGCATAAAAAGTATAGAAAATATAAATTCCGAAAACAGAATTAAAATCGATTATACTTCAAATAAAATGTTACAAAATTGCCTCAATAAAATAGAAAATAGAAATGCCAAAAACCAAATTAAAATAAATGATACATATATAAATATATGTGAATAAATGCATAAAAAAATAGTATATAAGTTCAAGTTTGTGAGCTTGTTTCCCCGACTGTCATACTACAATAAACTGTAACAGGAGCAAATTTACATAATGTTTTAAAACATAACAGATTGGCAGTAAAACAAAGAAAGGCGACTTACTTTCTGGCCACAGATCGAGCCTCAGCGTCAGCGTCATGGACCCCTTTCTTTATCGTCTCCATTAAAACTGTCCCATGTCTAAAAGGCGGGAAAAGAAAGAGGGAAATATGAATTAAAACAATAATAAAACAACTCTTATCTCTTGTTCTACTTCTGTGTTGGTGGTTTTGTAAAGAAAACCTCTCTACCATCCACGCCTTGTGATGTCAGCGACCTCCTGTATGAGTCAGAAACCTCCCATCTGCTCTGAGGTCTGGACTCCATTAGGTCCACTAACACTGTTCAATTATTTATTTTATATTACAGGATGTCCATCCAATGTGGAACAAAGCTGCTTGATTTAAGATTGTTTTCAAATCTGCAGCTTCAGATGAGAAAACACAGTTTACAGCCATTAGTCTGATTTTAAATTCAGGTCACATTTTCAGTCCCAGTGTCTAACACACACACACACACACACACACACAGTCAGTGATCGATGGGAATCAGAGAGCTCCCCTGGTATCGGGGGGCAGCTCGTGTTTCTCCCTGGCAGCGGTGGCGGCAGGAAGCAGCCAGGCAGAAACACGACGAGACAGACAGAGATCCCAGCTGAGCAAACCCCGAGCCGGCCGGTGTCACGTTTCCAGACAAAGCAGCGAGCAGCATTTTAACCCTCTGAACCCCAAACGTATGTTTTCTTTAAGAGATGGCCAAAAATTCTCTGTTTAAACAGACATTTTCATCAGAGTTTGAACTTTCTGACGGTCTTTGAACAGATCATCTGTTGCGAACATTTCCTTTACAAAAAGTAACCAAACGAGGCTTAAAATTCTGATATTTCAGTCGAAATCTCATCATATAATATATTATTATTATATATATCAGCTGTTTCTCACCTCTCCAGAGAGCTCGTCTGCCACTCCTGCAGCATCAGGTCCAAGAACTCGAAGCAGCGCCTGAAGTGTGGAACATAAAAGCCATGATTTAATTATTATTTAATATTAATATTTTATTTCAAAACTTTTCCTACAAATAATAAATATGGACTTATGGGTAAAAATTTAATAAAAAAAGCATGAATACAATTTGTTAAAACAATCAAATAAATAATAGGAATAATAATTTTATTAATTTTAAAATGAATAAGAAAATTTGAAATTAATACAACATTTAAGATACAAAAATTACATACAATTACATAAAATAAAAATACTAAATTACAAAATACACCAACAATCTGAGTGTGAATGAGTTATACAGACAAAATAAATAAAATATAAATATACATATATATGTCTAAACAAAAAAAACAAATAAATAAATAAAATTAAATTAAAAAAATGAAAATTATTTTGAATAATAGTAACAGCATTAAGTATAAATACAAAAGAGATTAAAAAAATAAAATAAAATAAAATAAAATAAATAAAATATATAAATAGAATAAAACCAGAATAAGATTAAATGTGAGTGTCTCACCTCCTGACAGCCACAGACTTTGAGATACAGTTGCTGGTGATGATGGGGATGAGTCGGGGGTAGTGTGTGTGCTGCAAAGCAACAACACACTGCTGTTAAAACCTGCCAGTCACATCCACACAAACACACACAAACACATTTCCTACTTAAAATGGCGTTTTGAAACAGGAAGCAGATCTCCAAGCGTTACGTACTCTGAGGATGAGGCGGACGGCGGCGATGCCGGAGGTGGCCATGACTTTGGCACTGTTGGGGACCAGGGTGAGGAGGATGGGCATGACGGCCTCGGCGGCGTGGTCGAAGCGGCTGCCGAGCAGCGACGACAGGTGGCTGGTGGCGGAGAGCAGAACGGACACTCAGGTATGAAACAGATCTCAGATATGAGGACGTCAGATTAGTTTGTTGGGAGATCATCGTCCCGTCTTACCCCAGAGTGAGGCAGGCCTCCCTCACCACCTGGGAGCGAAGGTCCTTGGCGGACAGTTTGAACGCCGCCTCCATGAGCCGCAGCTGCTGAGGGAAGCCGTCGAACTCGGCCGCACCGGCCAGAAGCAGCGAACGCACCTTCTTCAGCTGGAGGAGCAGAAACAGATCAGCAACAAGATGTTTTAAACTGACTGATGCTCAAAGTTAGCTGCCAAAATAAAATAAATGAAGTATCTGTTTTTTTTTTTATGTATTCATCAAGTGATTCTGACAGAGAGATAACAGAAGACTCACAGCTGCCACGCGGAGCTCCCAGTCCCTCTTATCGTCCGACAGCACGTCTCGAATCTTGGCCATGGCCTCCTCCACCTCCCTGTTGGAGTAGATCTGACGGAGGAAAGGAAAGCAATGAAGAAGAAGAGGGACGCTGCATGGTGACGTTAGAAAATATGTTTTAAATACGTGTGGAATAAACACACCTGCACTGTGGGGACGTCCTCAAAGGCCTGGATGAAGTCCTCCTCGTCCACAGCTCCAGCAACAGAGCCATCCCTCCCTGCAGACCACAGCACGGCCACAACCAGACAATAAATAATAACAACTTTATTTTATCAATAAATCATGGACTCATCAGTCAGTATATCTTACCAAAAAGCTCTTAAGTAGAAAGATAAATAGGTTTCATTGACCTAAATGTCTGTTTTATAAAGATTTTTTTCAATCTCTTTCTGTGAAGAAGTGAATTTCATTTTATAAAACTATAGATTTATTATTTACATATTAAATAAAATGACAATAACAAGATTTTATACATCGTATTTAAAAAAAAAATGTTTTAAATCCACCCCTATCAAAAAATAATTCTTCTGGAAATCCTAAAAATTCTATTTTTTTTAACTTCTCTTGAACCAGCAACCCTGGACAAGAAATGCTGTAAGAGGATAAAAATAAATCTATAAATTAATAGGCATTAATAGGAGCAATAACATGTAATTATTAATTTAGATATTTTTTTTGGTCATTTTACGGCTTTATTGAGAGTGAAAGGGGGAGACAGAGGGGAAGCTCTGATCGATCCTCCCGTTCACAGAGACTCATTCATGCTCACGAGCCTGTTCAGTGTGAAAATGCTGCTGAGGAGCGAGTGAAGGATAAAATACTTCCGCTGTCTCTAAAGCTTCATGAAAGTCTTTAAACTATGTTGATCATGTGAAGAATTTAAAGCTGTTTGCTTTGAGCTGCAGAGTGAACAAACGTTTGGATGTAAATATGACATTTTAAGTGATAACTGATTATGTATCTGAGCTAATGGATTTTCTGATTAATGAGTTATCTGATGCATGACCAAACAGAAGAATCTGCACACTGTATTTAACCGACAGTTTGATCAGTTATAGATCTTCCTCAGACACTAAACTATCTCCACAAGCATCCGATTGTATAAAAACAACGACAATAAGACAAATGAATGAGCCAAATGAGGAAGCACTCATGCATGAGGCCCATAAATGTTCATATTAAAGCTGAGATAGATGCTGTGCAGCTTTTTGCATGTCTGCTGATTCTGTTTCTGCACAGTGGAAGATTGATCAGGCTACAATAATATTATAAAGTAATACGAGTCCAAAACACTCATTATAAAAAGATTATATTGTCATATTTTTGTTGCATTCCAAAACATATTATAAGAAAGTTGAGCTTATAGCAAAAAAGGACAAACTCATTTCATCAGATGAATCGATTCATGGATTTTATCAAAGGATTGTTATTTTTATTTTAGGGTTATTATATATAGATAAAATATGACGACAGATATTGAAGCTTCGTTCAAAAATCTCAACAGAATCTTAAATTTAAAAAAAATTATAATCGGTAGAGCCTTTATTAATAATCAGAAATATGTGAAAGAACAAAATAAAAAGAAAGTGTAAGAATAATAAAAAAAAATAGATAAATAAATAAATCAATACAAATAAAATGTAATGTATAATGTATATAAATGATAAAAATATCATATATTCATAACAACCATCATGATTTTTTTTAACATTATATTGCTTCAATTCCAGCTGTTGTCCATGTTGAGATGAACATTGATGGTTTATTTTAGGTTTAAACTTTTGTGGTTTTTTATATTATTATTATTTTTTTAAATCAGGGGAACAAATACAGTTTTTATAAAGACTGATGGTGGGATTAAAATTAAACGTGTACAGAATGTGTTTTTGTTGCTTTCATGTAGAATAATAAAATATATTATATATAAAATATATTAAGTGTTGTTTAATTTTGATTCATCAGAGACTCGTCAGGGGGTGAAGTGGACTCTGACCTGTGGACTTGGTGCTGGAGGCGGAGGCGGGCCGTCGGAATGAACCCATGCTCACCGTCTTCTTCCCGGACAGCGAGGCACCTTTGGAAGAGGACGAGGAGCGGCCGCCGTCCCCCGAGTCATCGTCCTCGAAGTTTTTGTCTGGAGGAGGAGGAGCAGAGAGGAGACTGAACAACGAGCCTCCAGTCAGCCGGACAAAGAGCGTCCCAGCGTGCCGAGCAGGCAGGCGGACGCTCACATTTCTGCATTCTAACTTTTAGCAACGTTCAGCTGATTGAGAGGACATAACTCGCATTCCTACATCACCAACATAACAAGCGAACGACGGCGAGGAGCGTGAAGGTCAGAGACGCAACGCCCAGCCAACAAAGTGAACAAACGCTCCAGTGTTCCCAGTAAGAAGCCCAGAGTCTCCACAGGAGGAGAAAAGAGTTTGTGCTGCGATTCTGACTGAGACCTTGTGTGTGTTTTTTATAAAGTCCCCCTGATAATTTTATGTTTCCTCTTCTGTTGAAATTGAGCTAGATAAGGATTCTGAAAAGTTACAGCTCAAAAATGATAAATTATAGTAAATAAACCCAGGCTGCTAGGTTTTATTAATGCTGAAACTATTTTGATTACAAAATTAAATCATGGAATCTATGAAGCAAAAACACCAACAAGGTTCAAGCTGCTCTTCTCTGTTTTTATTTTATCATAAATGGAATAAATCTGATGGTTGATAAAAAAAAATACATGTTAATATATCATGTTAATCTCAGAAATTAAAAATAAAAATAATGATGGGGAGGTGGGAAATATTCCAGGAAAAATCTCAGAGAATATTCAAGTTATTTTCTTGTGAATTTGTGTTTTTTTTCGTGTAATTTTGCCACTTTAAGCTCCGACATTTCCTGTTTCCTGTGTGTCTTCTATATTATTTATTTCCGAGTGGTAAATTTGTGAAAAAACCTCTGATATTGAGGAGGTAAATTTACACGTAGGATATGTATGTTTTTTCCTGTAAATTAGCCACTTTAATCTCTAAAGTTTTCTTTCAATTTTTCATAATTATCATCACTTTTACTTACAATAACCAAACAGTCATACAGTTTCCTGTCCCACAAGAGAATCAAAAAGCTAATCCTCACAATAAAAGTAGATAAACTGTCAGTTTGTTTACATTTTCAGGACCAGTCCCCTGTAAATAAATTCCACTCCTGGTTGTAACAGATTCATTTGTTGGACGTGAACATTTCCAACAGTGACTTTTAACTGCTCAGTAAATAAATCCAGAACAATAACAATCAGAGAGGCACCGCCCTGTGGAAAGGTCCCTGTGGTGGACAACCGAGCGCCACGTGAGCGCCGCAATCAATCCTCTTTCATTATTCAAAGTTTACACACACACACACACACACACAAACATGCACACACATGCACACGCAGCAGCAGGGCACTGAGCCAACACATCAGTCATGTGCCATCTGGTTGCAGTTTTCCCTCCTTGCAGTATCGAAGCACCGTGCAACACCTCTTTACTCCAACACAAGGTGACTCTGTGTGTGTGCGTGTGTGTGTGTTTGTGTGTGTGTGTGTGACAGAAAAACACAACTGTCAGCTCCAGTTTGACATCAACACAACAGAGCAGGAGAGAGAAGCAGGATGGTGAAGAAAAGATATCTGCAGCGTGCATTAAAACATGAAAAACAAACATTTCTGAAATGATTAATGCTAAAAACCTACAAAGAAAGCTGATATTTTAATGAAGTAAAAACTGCAATTCATTTGATGATGATACATCTGACAGAAATTGTAAGTCAAATGATGTCAGACAATTAGACTTTAAAACCAGGAAAGGCATACTATTCTGCAAAAAGACATATTTAAGTTGTTCCCACTTTAGCCATGATTGTGCTGACTCCACAGATCTGCAGGACTTATAGATTTTATATATTCTCTACAGCATTTGTGACTTGATAAATTAAGGGTGTCTACACACATCACACAAAAAAAATATATGCATGTCACCCAATCCTGATATCTAGTCTCATATCACAATATAGATATAAATAACACCCAGCACCAAATTATACGTCATTTTCACCTCAACATGCATCAGAAACAAACAGCTAATAAACTCAGCCAGAACGAGCCACACAATCAGGACATCTTCCAGAAATCATCCGTCCACATCTGACAACACAACGTGGGACTAATTCTCCCAAACTCGTGCAGCAGACGGACCTCCTGACCTTTACTCTGCTCTCAGACAGACGACACGTCCTGTGCTCCGTCCACACAACCACCAGGCCCACAAACCACCCTGCTGTGTTTACACTCCAGATACATTCCTCCTGGGTTTAACCTCCTCCTCCTCCTCCTCCTCATTCAGCTCCTGTCGCCTGCATTCATCACCCTCCACTATCTCTCCGATTAAACATCCGGAGGAAGAGCAGCAGCTTACAGGAGCAAATCCGCCTGCAGACCAGTTTCCTCAGCATGCCGGCAGACAGACAGACAGGCAGACAGACAGACAGACAGTCAGGTGGTCCCTGCAGTCCTCTGTGCTCCTCACATCTTGTGCGGAGGAGAGAGAAGAGGGGAGGAAGCTCGCCTCCCCCCTCTCCTGTTAGGCAGCATGTGCTTCGATACGATCCTCCTCTCCGTCTTCGTCCTCTGCTCGGGATCAGGATGGAGGAAATGATGGAGGGAGGAGGAGGAGGAGGAGGAGGGACCAATGGGAGGGGTCGGTCAGCTACAGTGTCATCATGACTCAGGAGGGAGAGAACTGACGAGCCTCCACCCGAGTTCATCCATCACCGGTGTTTTTATCAGAGCAAGGTCACGGCCATGTGTGAGACGACAAATGACTGTTTTTATCTGCACACTTTGGAACGAGGCTGAAGTTTGACCTGTTATTATAAGTCATATTTCAGCTTGTATTTAATTTAAACACTCCGTAAGTATATTTTCTGCTGCGAGGGGTCGCTAAATCAAAACAATAACAAAAGGAGCAGCTTCGCTCTCCTCCTCTCTCAGATAGTTTCTGTCTGGTTCTGATCGTAGATCAGATAGTTCCGGCGAGCCGACAGAGTCATGTGTAGTAATATGACTTTTTAGATTGTAGTAAAAGCTTTTAGTTTCGTGACCCTGCCAGCCCGTCAGATACCATAACCACATTCAAAATGAACTCAATATGAATTCAAAAGCATTTCTCACAATGAGCTTCATATTTCATGATATAATTTTATCCAAAAGTAATTTGTGACTCGGTTAGGCGTCATGGTAACCCTGCTGTTTGGATAATTATTTTGCAGTCTTTAACCAACAAAAGTTTAGGTGAATATATGCCAAAGTACAGAGATTTAAGAGTTATTTCTGTAAATAAGCTTTCTACAACCTGACCGCGTTACATTTGTTTCATTAGACTTTTAAATGTTGCTTCACATGAGCTGAGAGGAAACATCTCCACAAGAGGGCGCTGTTACTCCACAACTGTCTATATTTTACAGGGTCAGAAAACTTTATTCTACAGATATATATGTTTTAAATGCAGATATTTACTGTTACTTCACTATTATCTGTCATTTTAAAGAAATTATCTGTAAAAGTTGTTTACTGTTATTTGACAATAAGTGTTTTTGTGAGACTTTTTACAGTTTATTTATGTATTTATTACCATTTTTATTGTTTTTTATTCTTTATTTTTTCTTATTGAACAGATGATTTTTACTCTGTAAACATTGATATTCTTGGTAGACAAAAGTAGGAAAAATTGTGAACATTAAGGCTCAAATGTAGTCAGTTTTTAAAAAAAATACTAAAATTCATCTTGTGTTTTTTCTTTTAATATTTGTTAATAAAACTGTGTTATTCTGCACAAAAGACATTTTGTGTCGTTCTCACTTATAGCCACGATTCTACTGTTTCCATGGGGATGCAGGACTTAAATAATAATATATATAGATTATATATATTGCAGTGACCTACAAGACCACAGTGATTAAAATCATGTGGACAGCCTCGTTATCGTATAAAGCTCCACCAGAGTGACAGAAGACACCTACAAGAGTTTTCACAGCAACTTAATTGTGTTTGACATTTAACTTTCACAACTTTGTTATAGTTGTGAGAAAAAGAGATTAATAACAGTGATGGATGAGTACAGACTGTGAGTAATTGTGGCCCAGGTCACAAGTTTCTCTCCTGGCAGCGTCTCAAAGTCTTTGCGAGCTCGGAGCCCGATGGAGTCTGACAGCTGATCGCCCCAACGCAAATTCACAAAATGAGCGGGAGGAGAGCGAGAGGGGGGGTGCTGCGTCACGGAGGTGAGGAGGAAGGGAGCGAGCGAGCGTGGGAGAACAGCTCCGGGAGTTTTAGGAAGATTATTATGGAGGACGGAAGTAAATAACTTTATAAATAAAACTATATGCCATTAAATGTACTGAAAATAATATTTAAAATAAATGTTGGCATAAATTAATTGATAAAATGTGTAAAATGTGTTTTTTAATCAATTGTTTTTATTACGATTATATTAATTATCCTATTCATGTACATTCCTACTTAATTATCTCCTTTATTTAATACATGTACAAAAATAAATATATATAAAATAAATAAATAAGAAAAGAATATATAAATAAAATACATAAAATAAATTTTAAAAAATATATTTTTTAAATAAACCTATTATTGAATATATAGATAGATAAAAAATAATAATAATTTAAATCAAAACAGAAATATCAATTTATATCACATTTTTTAAATATTTGTAGCATAATTTTTGGGATATTTAAAAGCATAAATAAATAAATGATCGAGTCTTTTTATTTTGGCAGCTTCCGTCCTCCACAGCCAAGATCACAGCATGTAATGAGTTTAAAATCTTAATCTCAAATGTCTGTTTCTGTATCAGCAGCTCTAGTTCTCCATCATCCAACAGGTGATTCCAATCAAACACTTATTTTAGTCACATTTGAGACCAACAAAAGCATGAAACCACAATGCAGCCGCAGCTCACAGGTGAGCTTCGACCTCTGCACACAAAGCTTTTCATCTCTGAATGAATGAAGAGGGAAACGCCCCTGACACACCACAACCAGCCGGGACAACAGAGGGAGGGACGTTCCCACAGAGATTACTCCATCAAAATAAACTACTCAAACATGTCTTTTGTGCAGAATAACACATTTATAATGACATAAATCATTGTTTGAGTTACTTTTTCTGACAGAAACTTTCGTAAGGGATGATCTTTTCAAGGAGCTTCACAAAGTACAAACTCTGTTGGTCCAGTGGATTCTCTCCTTCATGTTTCTTTCAGCTAAGGAACACATTAACGGTCGACATTTATAGGCTACTTTTTACGTTTTTGTTTACTTGTTAGGTTTTTAGGGTCAGTCAGTCTCACTTCCTGTTTGGAGTAAACCTTTTCCTGTTTGCTCTCCTTCAGTTTGTGTGGAAAGCAGTTTTCCTGTTTTGTGTTTACATCTTCACGGAGGAGTGTCGGTGTAAAATTGTTGTTGGTTTTAGATAAGAGAGACTATTAGACGGTCTGAAATAAAGCAGCAGTAAGAGAGAGGCTCACTGGCACACTGTTCATTATTCAGGAGGTTTCCAACTGTGCAACCTTAGTACCCGTCCTCGTCTCTCCACACCTCACTGCAGGACCTCCTGAGGCCCAGTGACGCACACACACAGGTCTATCAGAGCCCCCAGAGCTGGATCCAGGTCTATTTTACCCCTTTTCCACAAAGTCAGTTCAGGTACCAGTTTGGAGCCGGTGCCTAATCTAAGACCAGTTCTTGGCGTTTCAACAGCCAAAGAACTGGCTCTTGACCAGGTAAACTGGTTCCAGAGCAGCACCAACTCTTTGTTGGTCTCCAACCATGAACCACTTGCGTCAGGGGCTCGGGGTGGGATAATCGTGGATGCTCACAAAGCCACGAGAGACATTTACAAAGAGACGATGTAGTCCACCATTGCTGTTATTATGCTTATAGAAAGCAGAGACGTGTACAGACGTATACAGTGATGTAATGATGTGGCTCTCTCGCTTGTGGAAAAGCAGATTCTGCAGAGTTTCACTAACTTGAACCAACTGGAAATCAGCACTAGAACTAGGTTCATGTTTTTTCCACAAAACAAGCCATTTAAACATGTCTTTTCAAGCTCTTTTCTAACATTTTATTCCAGTGACGTAACAGCCTCCAAATAGTGGAAATATTGTTCCCATACCTTCAGGCTGGCTGTCTTTAATAAAAGTATTTATTACAGGGACATCTGGTGAGGAGCTGACTTGAAAGCTTTGTTTCATGAATAGCTGTTTTTATCACTTGAGCTCTAAAATAAAACCAGCTGTTTTCTGCCTGGATGGAGAAAGTTATTCAGGCCGTAATTTAATCATATCTGGATTATTATAACTCTATTAAAAGCAGGAAATCTTGGCGCAAAATGCAGCTGTGAGGATTTGAACTGGAACTATGACACGATAACATATTTCCCCAATTATGGTGCCACTTTAAAGGCCAAAATAATGCAATTTATAATCACTTAAGGGGTTAAATGGCTTCATGATACAGATTTGCAGGAGCTACATCTGCATTTTATTTTAGAATCTGTTGTCCCGTTAAAGGTGATTTCATATCTCTATTACAATATAAATCACGATATAATATGTTTTCTGCTAATTCAACAAATAAATAAATAAATAGTCTATTTAAAACAACACAACGTTAAGCATGTATTTGTGTACTCCTGTGTGAATTAACTACTTTTGCACTAAATGCAAAACACTGCATATTTTTGCGATGTATTTAAAAACTTTTCCAAACTCAAATTCAACAATTTCAAAAGGTTTTTCCAGCTGTAATACATTACATATAAATATATACTTATTATTTAACTTCTTCCTCACATTAAATTTGATGTTATTGTGCTGTAGAAAACCAATGTTTTGCTTCCTGACAGCAAAATAAACACCACATTAAAATTCAAGGCAGGGAAGTAAATACAGACAGGAGGATACAGGAAAAAATATAATTTTAATATTTATTTAATTTAATAATATATCTTTAAAAACATTTTTCCATTCATCATTAAATTTTTTTAATTTTATTATTATTATTTGTATTTATTTTTGCCTTTCTTTTATTCCTCTTTCTCATTTTACTAACAAAAAAAACACCTTGTGTTAATGACTGTATATGTCGTTTCACCATTGTCTGTATAATATTTTGTCACTTGTTGTACAAGGTTACAAAATTAAAATAAAAAAAAATAATGAATTATTATATTTATTAAAGATTGCCAACACGTGTACAGTTATATGTTAAATTATAGTGAAAAAATAAATAAATATACATCAGATTTTCTGAGATATGAGTAGAGCTGCTCAGTGTATCACCGTCTTTACAGTAAACAACACTGAGAGGAAAGTGGATGGAAACGATTCTTCTGTTCCTCAAACTATGTTCCTCAAATTAAAACCACTGTTTCTACCAGAATAACTGGAATTATGGAAATATTTTGCACCGTGCACGTCATCCGCCGAAGCTCCTGACGAGATCACACGCATCACCAAGCTCCAGTTACTTGCGGCATTCACTTCCCAATTATGATCCCAGCACAATTATCAAGGCTTCTGAGCACAATGAGAGTCGAGTAATAACCGGTTTCTGCTTCAGCTACGCAGACAGACAACGAGATATTCTCTCTGAGGTTTACAGCAGCTCTTTAACTTTAACAGAGAAGTGTTTATCATCCTAAGTGTGATGGATTTACCTGCAGGGAGCCGGAGACGATACGTTCCCCTGTGGAGCTGCTGCAGCGACACCGAGCCGGAGCTGTTGGCTGCTGCTGCCTCCTCCCTTCCCCTCTAACCTGGTCTTGTGACTGTACGGAGGACAGCTGACACCACTCCTACAAAATAAGAGCCCTGGGCTGCCGGTGTGAGGAGTCCCAGTTTGTTTTTCCTCTTTTTTTTTGTTGAAATATTAATATTTCTATATCTATTCTCAGTGTCATAATCTGTTTCATGATGTGCAGCATTTCCTGTTTTTTTTTCCTGAGTTAATTTCTCTCAACACTGTTAAAAAAAAATAAAAAAAAGTTTATCATATTTTACAGGTATTTTCTTGTTGTTTTCTGTTAAGTGCACTTTCTATATTACTTCATTCAAAATATTAACCATAAAATGGAAGCTGAAATTTTGTTCTNNTTTTTTTTACAGTATTACTCAATTGCTTAATGGTCTTGAAAATTATATTACAGTGAAAAAAAATAAATAATAATTAAAAAAAATATACATTATATTGCTGAATGTAAAAATAAGGACAGTATACATTTGAATTTTAACATAAAAAGAATTATTGAAATTGTAAAAAAATACCTTTTGCTATTCTACGGATATGGATTTTTTAAATACAGGTATTTACTGTATTATCTTTATTTTTAAAGAAATTATCTGTAAAATAATTTAAGGTTGCTTACTGTTATTTGATGTTTTACAGCTTTCGCTGCCAGAATTGCTGTTTTTTTTTCCAGTGTACTTCAGATAAAGCTTGTACATCCTACTAAATCAAAGTGATAACAAACTGTCAGTGAGTGAGAGTGCTGCTGCAGTTTATAGTCTGTTAGTGTAGCAGACTTTTTTTACAGGAAGCATGGAAAAGCTCCTCCCTTCATGTCAGATTATCGAAGTGACACATCCATGTTGTTTCCCCAGAGGACGGAGGTCTTGTCTTTTTACTCCTAAGCTGAGGGCCCCAGAGATGAAAGCTGAGCCTTGTGACCACAGCGAAGAGCCTGACAGCTCCGGCCTGAGAGCCAATAAATCCAAAGACTAAGAGATCAACGTGATGTCACTCAGTGCAGAGTTTTAGTGCCGAATTAAAGAGGAAAGATTCAGTTTGTACACAGTCGTCTGCTAATCACTGTGGATGTGGTTTTCTCTGCAGAAATCAAACCTTCCTGTCCCACTTCTGCAGGGTCACTTTTCCTGCATTGCTTCCCAGAGCACAAAGAAACCGGCTCAGGTTGCAATCTGACTGAAAGACGGCGAACACGCCCCGCTGAGGCGACCAGGGCTCCCCAGCCGAAACAAGCTCTCAGTGAAGATACTCCCTCAGACCGATCAGCTCAGACTTGTCCTGAACAGTTTAACTGATCTCTATAAAGGGCAATCAGAAGAATTGTCTGAAAAAATATAAATAATATTGCCTTTTTGCAATATGAAAAAACATAAATGGCTTAAAACGGACACTCCATCAATAGGAGAATGGTATGATATAATCTATGAACGCCCCAACTTGCATCACAGCGTTAAAGATGATGTGTTGCAGGTCTGAGTCATTTTAGTCATTTCAGTTCATTAATTTCCCTTAATAAACTGAGGGGTTCCAAACTAATACGCATTTGTGAATTAATCTGGTGTTTTTTTGAGAAACGATGGAAGATTCAGTGCAAACAAACGAAAGATGAAGAGAAAAGATAAATCTGCCTCAGAGTTCAATTTATTATAGTAATTATTATTTGGAATAAATTATATTTTACTTAATTTCTAATGATCTGAGGACAAAAGATTGGATTTACTTCCTCGCTTTACTTCAGGAAAATTCCTTAATGTTCATTTACTTTTTTCTTTGTTTATCTTATCGCATAGAATTGTAAATAAATGGAGATTTTATTGGATGATGGAGGACAGAGGAGGATTTCCATTTGGACAATAACATAGCTGATAAATACATAGTGTTACAGGATGAATAAAGGGTATCAGCCTACAAATCCTGAGCAGATTTACAGCCTTGATCTCAAACCCAGATGCCATTAAACATTTAATCTTTCAGCAGATTAAATAATAAATATAGATGCATATTTTGCTGGAAACATTGGAAGAATCAGGGACTGAATGTGCCATGTTTTTATCCACAGTGTCACATGTTGGTGTCCGCAGGCCGCTCTCAACAACAAACCATACAAACCAAAAACAAAACCATGCTGCCATGAAAACCGGAGCCACAAACACAACCATAACATCTCATGACCCGGGATCTTACCTGACACAGGCGACAGCACCATGTTCCCTGACCTCTGCACTTCGTCAAATTTACTGAAGATGACGTTGAGCCTGCACAGAGGGAGGGAGAGGACACGGAGTTATAAAAAACACCAAACGGGCTCATTTCAGAGACTCCGCAGGGAGCCGCCCTCGCTCTGTGCATCCAAAAATACTCAGGCAGCCGTGATATTATTAGAACAAACACTAATAATCACTGGTTATAGAAATCAATCTTCATCTGCTGCTGTTTTAAAAAATGTTGTTACTACTTAAATTTCTTTACTTTCAATAAATTACAAATGTATTCTAATTATATTACGACTGTGATGGTGCTGACTGTCCTCTTAAGCAGCACAGTTCCTGTATTTATAATAATTTGGTAAGTCACAAAGTTAGTCACACATTTTCCCAGGGAGTGTTTGAACGCACCGTGACTGAGGCAGACCCTTCTTTCCCAGGTCCATTCTCACTCGTTCTCCCACGTGGCGGTAGATCTCTATGAGGCTGTTCATGGCGCCGTCGCGCACCTGCAGGTCAACAAACAACACAAACGGTCAACAACACACAGAGGACGCTCAGGTGCTTTTTATGTAAAGTCACATTTTATTCATTTTTGTTCTTGCTATTCTATTAAACAAACCAACTCTATAAATTAATTGTTGTTTTAAATTGTATTAAAATGAGAAAAATGTATATCTAACCATATAAATAAATACATACAATTATTATGGATTTTTTTTGCTATTATTTATTAAAAGACATTATTTCCTTTATTTTAAATTATTTATGTATTTATTTGTATTTATCGTGTAGGGGTTTGGGTTCAGGTTGCTTTGCATGTTCATCTTTTTTGAGCTAAAAACAGTAAAAAATAAATGTTAAAAATGAATAAATATATAACAGCTGGTGTCGTTTTCATATTAGTTGTATAATTCATGAAAAAGCTTTATTTTCTCTCAGACTTAGCTTTTCTATATTTTTTAAGGCACAGCCTTTTTAAGGCACTCACACAGTTTATTTAAGTGCATAGTAAAGAATTTTTAAATAAAATCCTGAGTGCACAGACTTCTAATAAAACTGCCTCCAGTAACCACTGACATGTGTGTGAGCTGAGGGCGGTAGAAACTATTAAAGTGGTTCCTGCACTCGTCATTCAGGTGATGATGGTTTCTAAACCCGAGAGAAGACGAGTGTGTTTGGCTTCAGGAAGGGAAGTTCAGGGGCACGGCTTCCTGTCCTCAACAGGAAGTGCAGTTCCGCTGATGACAGACCGCTGCAGCCAATTAGGACACGACAAACTCAAACGCAGAGCACCAACAGGAGAGTATCTAAAGGTTTCTTCTATTTAAATATATCACCTCACACACGTGTGAGTGCAAAAGGAGATGTGGAAAAGAAAACAGTGATCTAGCTATGGTGTAGTGTTTGCATTTGGCCAGCAGGGGGCAGTAGAAGCCCAAGTGGTGGGCAGCAGGATGTACCTGACTTGTTGGATCTCCGAGCAGGTTACAGATGTGAGGAACGATCTTACTGAGCGTCAGACTCTGAGATCCAAACCTGCAAACACAAAGAAAGAGATTTCAACCTTTTGTTTATGTCAGATGCATTATCACAGCAAAAATGATTGAAAAGTTAAAAAAAAGAGAAATTCCCGGGTGTCCCTAAGTGTTAAATCCTGCTGAGTTTTATCTTCACTTACACATTGAGGGTTGAAATGAGACAGAGGCAGAGTCCTTCTCTGGTCCTGTTGTTCTTGTGTTTGAAGCCTCCCATCATCCGCTCCCACACGTACTGAAAGAAGAAGAAGAAAAAGAAGAAGAGTCTGTACCTGCGACTCAGCACCACTGAACAGAGAAATGAGTGAATGAACACCTGTGGGTTGGCAGCCTGGTCCATGACCTTCAGGAGCAGCGCCTGGTCCTGGTCCCGGACTTGGTCCTTGGCGTCTCCTAACCGATCAATGAGGCTCGGCAGGACTGAGGGGACACAGAGGAACGATGAGGTTACAGTATTATTACCTTCGTACAAAAATATTAATATTGTTATTATAATACAGTTATACTGTTTGTATCAGTGGAAAATAAAGAATATCTTATATCCCTGCACCAAAAGGTGTTTCTGTTATTTTGTCCACCCCCTTGAGATTGTAATTTCATCAACCTAAGAACAATTGAAAGCAACAGATGACAAAATGTGTGTTGAAAGAGAATAAAAAAGTTTTTTGAGATATTTTTTCCCTTTTATGTATTTCTTTGTATTTTTATATTATTATGTTATGTATGAAAAAAAAATACATTTAGAAAGTCACAGAATAAAGTCTAATCTGTTATTATTTAGAAAGAATTCAGCTGACCTGTTCCAACTTGCGTCCTGAACCTCTCCTGCAGCCTGCTGACCAGCGCAGACAGGATGTCCATCCCCAACAAAACCACCTGAGACACAAACATAAACAAGAAAACAACAAACACACTCATCAAGTGCATCAGAATATCAAAAAATCCCACATAAAAGCATTAAAACCACACCAGAACAGAAGAGGAGCACCGAGTTTGAAAGCAGGCTGCAAAGCATTATGGGTAATTTGAACAAAGCAGGAGTTTCCATTTTAAAAAACTGAAAGTCATTTAAAAAGAGGAGTTTTTGCAAAGAACCTGAAGTAATATCACCTCAGCTTTCATCCTAGGCTGTAAAACAGTTAAGTGAAACACAAACCATGAGTGACAATAATACTACCATGTTACATAGATCTGTCAGCAGACCTTACAGCAACTTTCCTTGTCATGGGGTGGTATGGGAGACTCTATGAACGTCTAGTGAGAGCTTCCCTGCTGACACCATATCAACACATACGCATCACCTGAGCCTTGTGTTCGGGCAATGATGCAATTTTTGGAAACTCTCTTCAAACATAAGAGATATACAATGTTAAAGAAATGGACAGCCGGAAGGACACGAGCACTCTACCGCCATCTGCTGGACAATATGTGGTATTACATCAGATTTGCCTGCGGCCACTTAAAACTTACAAGTATGATATATCAGGGCAAAAATACATATATTTAAAATATATACATCCACAGTTTTAATGTTTTAAAAATAATTTTATTTTTGATAACTTAGAAAACATTAGAAAAAAATTAGTTAGTCAACAAAGTGTTATTTCTATTCATTTACTTTAGAATGAATTCCTATGTGTTTATTATCCTATTTAATTTTCCCTTTATTTCAATATATTTTAAACATTTTTGAATTTGCTTCCTTATTTATGTAATTTCCTTTTTTCCCCTCCTTTTTATTTATTCATTCATTCATTCATTTATACTTTTTCCTGTATTACAGGGACTTTCTTACATTTTAGAATATATATACTGTATATATATATGTAATAAAACATATTTATTTGAAAAAAAAAAGACAAAAGATAAAATACATGAAAATACAAAAGAATTAAGACAAATTTTTCAATTATTAGATTTTATTTGTTTGTTTGTTTTGTGGTGTCCTGTGATAGAAATGTTCTATATAATATTATAATAAAACTATAATATCCAAAATCAAACAAAAAAACTATTACATCAACATTTCATTGATCAACGATAAAGAACCTGATCCGCGGATGAATCAATAATTAAAATAAATTGTTAGCTGCATCTCTCCTACTATGCCATGATGAACGTCGTTTAGATCATCTATGAGGACGTTTATGTCTCTCTAAAAGGTGAATAAATACAGTTCAGACAGTTCAGCTAACTGCCTCTCATGTAACTGCTGACTTTTACTGTCAGCCGCTGTCATTAAGCTGTCTGTTTTTATCAATAGCTGGTAAATTTAGGCCCTCCAATCAATTAACAAGAGCCATTACGCACATCTGCACATGTGCAGACAGGAGGCGGGCCTCCACACACTGAAGCTCTGCTGGCTCGGCCACGCAGGAAGGAAACTGGGCTAATGGTGCTGGTAAATTAAGCTCTCGGCCGCCACGGGCGACACGTTCGCCTGGGAGCCTCGTCCCCATTATGGACCTGCAGCGATCAGCCGGACCGGAGGACGCTGCGTTTCCAGGGCAGCACACGGAGCAAGCGATATTATTGGTTATGTGTGTGTGTGTGTGTGTGCATTTGTCTGACATCAGTGTGTAGTTTTGATGATCCAGTTAACCTGTTTCTTTAAACTGACAAAAGAAGCACCACACCAAGCTAACTCAAAATCCTTTCCCGAATAAATGTTAAAAGTTCAGAAAGCTGACAAAGACATTTTCACCCGACTCTCCAATCTCCAATCAGCAGGGATGATAGAAAAACGGAGCTTCACAAACCCTGCAGGTATCAGGGTTTGTTTTCCCCTCCTGTATACATTAGCATGACATTAAAGAGCACATACAGTGAGATCATCGTCTCAGCTCCTGTAGCTGCTGAGCTGCAGCAGCTCTGCGATACCGTGGAGAAACACACCACCACCACGCTGTGTATTGATTAATCAGCAGCGGCAGCCTGATTTTCATGCATAATTCACACACAAACGTTCATGGACGGCATGCAAAGGAGAGACAGGATGCTGCAGAATACAGGCAGATATAGGTCAGTCTATCAGAGGGAAAACGAAGCGCTCCCTGGGGACAGTTTGCCCCCGACACCTGCAGGAATCAGCTGGTTTAACACTTAAAGCGCCTCCTGCAGTGAATCTCATCATCCTGACTGACAGCGACTGTGGCCCTTCACACCTGGTGCCACGCTGCAGGGATCCCACACCTTCTTTGACATCAAAAACAAGGACTTTTTTCAAAGACTTTCCAGGCCCAGTCCCCCTATATTCAATGCTAAACATTAAAAACCACAAAGACTTATTAAGAGTATAGAAGAACTTCAATTTCTGTTCCTGGACGTAATATAAAATGCTCTTAATTAGATCAATAAAGTACAAAACAATACAATTATGTGTATGCAGATTGTCTGACAATGGACAGATAAATAATTGCCAACCTTTGTGCAGAAAATGCTGTTTTTAGTCTCTCAAATATGGATATTTCTTGTTTTTCTCCATCTTATATCACATTATACTGAACATGTTTGGATGAACACGTAACCTTTTACTATTTTTTGAGATTCTACAGACTAATCAATTAATCAATGATGAAAACAACCAAAGTTGCAGCCCTGATTTCAATATATTATAGAGCTTTTATTCATGTTCTCCACTACAACCAAATCATGCACCAAGCAGCTGTAATGCAACAGCTGAGATTTAAGTGTCTTGTTCAAGAGCATCTCTCCAGTTATTTTTATAAAGATGTCGAGAGGGACCATCTTTTATGTATTAAACGTTGTATTACTTCCCCTCTCTTTTCAAGTCCTTCCGTTCATTTTACTTTTATTTGTTTATTTAAAAAACATTTTTTATTTAATTAATAAAGACATTGCAGATAAGTTCATTTATTTTAAATATATGTTATAATGTATGTATTATCAATGTATTTACTCATTTATGTATTACTTTCTTAGTAATTACAAAACAGATATATAACTTTATGACACATTTGTTTTTAATACTATTTCTGGTACATTTAATGGCATATTAATTGATACATTGAGACTTTTATTGATTTATTTTTAATACAATTTTGGTACATTTAATGGCATTTTACTGTATTTACCTTTTCAGTTATTGACTTATTTTTTGGTAGACATTTAGTATCTTATTCTAATACTATTCGTGATACATTTAATAGCATATTCATGTATTTATCGAGACATTTACTCACATTTTTTTTATATTTATTTAGATTTTGGCAGCCTCTGCCCTCCACAACAGTGACAGGAACATTAAATTGAAGTGTCCTCACCTTGAAGTTGCTGGAGTTGACCCATGAGCTGGCCACTGAGTCCACCATCCTGTCCAGCATGGTCTGGTCCTGCTCCATGTCGGGGGTCTTCTCCTCGTCCAGGATGAGCTCCATTATCTCCTGGCCCACCTGGAGCCTCTTCCCCAGGTCCTTCTGCATCACCTGCTCCAGCAAATACTCCATGCTCACCTGCTCCTCCTCCATGGCTGAGATTCAGGGCACACAGCAGAGTCTCCGCTGGCCTTTCCCCTCACGTTGTGTATATACAGCTGCAGGATACCTGGCCCCGTTTACACGCCGCTTATATCTTTAAGAGGCGGCTAATAACGTCGTTGAACGAGCCGAAATGAGCACCGTGACATCCTGCAGTGAAAGGCTGCTCTGGACATTCATTCTCCTGCAACGAAATTTAACAAAACACACGACAATTAGGCGAAGTTTACCAACCAGCGCACTGAAACTGACAGTTAACGGTTATATTGATGATGTCTACGTGACGCAACGCTGGCTGTAAAACTTGTAGCTCAGCATTAAAGACAGCAGGGCCACTTTAAGTTGAGCTAACCGGCCGTTAAGTGACTTAACGGTGCAGGGGAACGTCAAAACAGTTTATGTAGCTGTTAGCTTCTCATGCTAGCACACTTAGCTCGCTACTAGCAAGCTTTTATCCAAAATACAGCGAGGCTACTGTTAGCTTAGAGGGCTAAGTTAAGTTAGCAGCAGTCATTGGGCAGTCCCGTTAGCTTTGCCGTTACTCACCTGTTAGTAGCGGGTTAATTAATGACTTATTGATCCAGTGACCGGTTACAGAGTCACTCACCGGATGGACCGGATCATTCCCAGAAAAAAAGTCCGAAGTGGCGACGCTGCCTCCGGCAAAAAACTACCGTTACTTCTCATTACAGTCCGGCAATAACTCGCTTCTTTGTGATACTTTAAACTACTTGGCTTTTAATTCTCAAGCCAATTCAAGCCCGAAAACACCGCTGCTTACATTCCACAGGACATTCATTGTAACTAAAAGAAGAGAAAATCATTATTTGCCATTTGCGAATCACAACTTGTCCCACGGCGGACACCGTAGAGCTGCAGTGAAGGAATCCGACTAAGTGCGACACCTGCCGGCAGGTCCGCGAAATTACAACAAAAATAAATGATAAAAAAATCAAAATAAATACAGAAATTAAATATAATACAAATAAATTAAACCCTGAAATAAATCAATTATGCAATTAATATATATAACTAGTAATGTAAATAGTACATACATCTAATTAATATATTAATTTTAAGAATACATTCGTAAAAAATGAATAGGGGTTTTTATTTCCTAATGCCACCTTTATTTTATATACATTTATTTAGTTGATAAAATACATTTAATATAAATAGAAAATGAGTTAGTGTAGGTCAAATTCATTGATAAAATAATTATTAATAATAAAAAAAAACAAATACATACATTTCTTAACGGGCTTAAAGGATTTGTATTTTTATTTCTAAAGCCAAATTTATTTCACATATATCAATGTCATTCATGTATTTTATACATTAATAATAATAATGATTGTTAGATAGATATAGATATAGATATAAATATAGATATAGATATAGATACAACACAATAGACTTTGGAGATTAAGCAGTTTCCTGGCACTCTTGCATCCTTATAGATGCCTGTAATGAAAATCACTCCCAAATAAATCAAACAGCAGCTGAAGCATCGGCACTGTGTGAAAATTCCAATATGTCAGAATATCCTGATCTGCTCGTTCCCAGCTGTTGTTTCCTCACACTTGTACATCACACGTTTTCATCAGACGGAGGCTTCTGTCATGTCTCTGTGAGCTTTCAGTGATTCAGTGTTAATGTCTGCAGATGACGCACAAGTTCTTTGTTCGATTTTTCCACTCTCCTTTTATTTATTTCCTTTTTATTTCACTGTTGTACCTCCTGTCTGCTGACTTTGTTACTTTAACACATACTGAAGCAAAAAAAAAACAACAAAAAAACAACAACATTAAAATTTTTGTCCATCAGGACAAAATAAATGTAAATATAACTTAAGTATGTAATAATAATAATAATAATTATGATGATAAACAATCTGATTTCTTCACCTATCAACCAAAAAATATGAAAATAAAGAAATTTTTAAAAGGATTTTTATTAAAAGCTGATTTCTCACTTTAGACAAGAACACAAGCACTTCTTAATCTTTCTAATGGGTTGAAATTGTTTAGAAAATAATAAAATATTAAACAGTTTTGGTTTGTCCCCTCTTTCTGTTGGCTCTAATAAAGCAATAAGAATGCACGTGGGAGCTTTGCTCCTGTAGGAGAAGCTGCTGTCGTTTAGTTTGATTAAACCCTGTGAAGAGCCAGATGTGTCGCTCTGCCAAGTTTCTGGACTCGGACTGAGCCACGTGAAGCGCGCCATGATGCAGCAGGAACTCCTGCACACTGCAAGAAATCAGCTGTTAACTGTTCATCTTATTTACCTGTGACAGCAGCAGATGGATTAAATGTTCTGAACAACTTGTAATCATGCAGGAAATAAAAATATTCAGAGCTGTTGATGAAACTCAGGAGCAAACTCTTTCTCTCTTCTGATAACTAAAAGCTGTATTTTGTAAATTAAATATTTAAATCCACCAATGGAGGCCCTATTTGTTTGTTATTGAACTGCCCAATAAAATCAACCAATTCATCAGTGGTGTTCAGTTATATATATATAAAAAATACTCAAAATAGAGAAAAAAAAATATAGAGATGTAGGGTCTCTTTTCATTTTTTTTCTAAAATTAGTTTTTTGAATTTAAAAAAATAAAAAGAGAAAATCATTTTATACATTTTTTTTTACAAAGTATGAATATTTAGAAAAAAATGTAAATCAGTTAAAAAACAATAAAATATATAAAAAAGCTCTCCTTCTAACCAACTGCCATGACTTCTATTGCACATTACTACATTGTGTTTGCTTCATCATTGTTGTTTTATATTGAGTTTTATTATTCTCCTGTCCTTTAATATAAATGTATTTTTTATTTTGCACTACACACTGTTTCATTCCTACTTTTGACATGAAGCTATTTAATATTTTTTACATTTTTTTTTTTTTTTTACGGAAGTTAAGCATCTCTGTCGTTCTGATCAGTTTTTTATTCTCTCAGCTTTCATCTGTAAACATTTCTTGCAGTGTGGCGCCGCCTGTGGTCCTGGTTTTCCAGCCAACCGTCACTCTGCCTCTCTCTCCTTTGCTCACACACACAAACTCACACACACTTCCTCTCTCAGCCGTGCGAGCAGCAGCAGCAGCAGCAGCAGCCTCTCCTCAGACAGAGATGGACAGCTGGTAGAAGTGTAGCAGCCTCGTCGCTCCGGTGGATGTTGGATGTACCATGAGGTCTCCGCGGCTCTGGGCGGCTCTGTGCCTCCTCCTCACCGCCTCGTGCCGGCTCTGCGCGGCCGCCCGACACGGTAAGACGAGTCAGCTGTGATCTGACAAACACACTTCCCTGTTAGTGAACTCGCTGCATCCAGTAAATCACGACTTCCCCGACGAAAGGTCCCTGTTGCAGTGTTCCTATAGTAACTGTTGGACTCAGCAGCGAGTTTGGAGCGACCTCATGGCACTTTGTCTTTATTTCTTTATAAAATGCACAGCGTGTTCTTTATCTCACTGAACATTTTGCATGGAAAATATCAGTTTTAAGTTGCTGTTTTTCCCCCGGTATTGACCCTTTGTTTGTGCAGCAAACATATATTGAGATGAATCTAAGCTGCAGGACTTTATCTTATATTTATCTGTATATTTCCTGCTCTGTTCTGTTTACACCGGAGCTGGATTGCGTCACTGACCGTGGGTCAGCTCGGATGTGTCTGATCAATCTGCTGCGACAACAACAAACAAGCCAACAGCAGGAGGGAGAGAGAGAGAGAGAGAGGAATTAACAGATATTCTTAGTTTTATTTAGTTAAAGGAGAATATATTATTATGATTACAGAGAAAGTATATGAAACTCTCAGTAGTAACACTACCATGAAGATTATAGGGAATAAAAGTGTTATTATGTTAATAGACCAGTGGTGGAAGAAGTATTCAGATTACTTTACTGCAGTAAAAGTACTACTTACTCTGTAATTAGTAAAAGTCCTGCATTCAAAACACTTCTGAGATAAAAGTACAAACATATCAACATTTACTTAAAGTATCAAAAGTACTTTGATAGTATTTTTCTGTATTACAAATATATTATTGGATTTTTATTGTTGGCGCATTCATTTATATAAACAGCATTTAATGTATAAAAATGTCTAAAATTATCATGTTTTTTATATGAAATCTCGACCTGAAAAGTAACCAAAGCTGCCAGCTAAAGTAAGTGGAGTATAATGTAAAAATATATAAGTTACATAACATGGAAATCTTAAATATCATGAAAGGATTATTTTAATACTTTGGTTTCATAACTGGTAGTTAATTTGTGTCAAAGGTAAAAGATCTAACACTCCAGAAACAGCAATGAATTATTAACTGTCTGTTAAAACAGCCTGTCTGCAGTATGTCTCCCTTTAGCTAATTAAATGAAACAGAACTAAGTTGATAAATAATGTTGGACAAAAATACTGTGAGGGGTTTGTGTTACCGAGCAGTTAGATTCACAGGAAAGAGATTTTTGTTTCAAAATGATAACCGAAAACACAATGGAACTATGAATCCCTGGAGGAATATTACAGCAACATAATAGGATGCCACAGTTATGACTCATAACTGGCCTCTCAGCTCCATCTGCTCACATCTATAACAATGGCTTCCTGTGAACTTGATGCTCAGTCGGAGCATTTTTATCACCACAGACAGCAACCAGCTAAGGGTTTCAGCACCACGGACAGCAACAACTCTTAATGTTTCAGCACCACGGACAGCAACAATTCTTAATGTTTCAGCACCACAGACAGCAACAGATCTTAATGTTTCAGCACCACGGACAGCAACCATCATGAGTGTTTCAGTACCAAAGATAACCCTACAGACGAACCCCAAACAACAGAGAATATGAAATCCTTTGAATCCCACCTGTTGAATGTAAAAGCTCTAACTATCATTAGTATTATCTAGCATTTTCTCTTCAACAATGCGTTTTTAGCCAATTTATAATGACATATATTTTCAGCAGCGGATGAACCCAGATTTGGTCCTTTAGTGATTTGTTGATTTGATTTAGTGATTTGTGGCAGCAGGATTATGTCTGTTACATTTTAGTTGAAAAGTCTCAAATTTCCCTTGACTTGTCCTTTAAATGGTGCAGTCAGAGTGATGAATGTGAGTCTGTTTAAAGGTTAACCGAGCCGAGGACGGTTGTAACCTCGCTGGCTCTGCTGCCACTCAGCAGCTGCTTTCCTTCTGACTCATTCCACCTTAAATATCTTCAGAGCACGAACTCACGGCAGCACCATTATGAGAATGACACTGGATTCTATCTGGCAAGGAAGTTAATGGACCATAAAAGCAAAGGCATAGAGACACTGATGATGATGATGGCGGGAGGCTGGAGTTCGCTTTCTGAGTCAGCCTGATTTTATTCATTTCAACAAATATTAGACCGCTCCTGACCTTTTTAAGGACAAAGAGAAAGAAAAACTGCCAATGGACGTGATATTCTTTATCTGTTTAATTATTGTTCTCACTATCTTCAGGTCTGCTTTTAAATGCCAAATCTATTCCGTTTCCCCGGCCGCTGACTAAGGAAATGAGTCATGCTGCTAACCTTAAAAGATACAGCGAGAGTTATTTATGTAGAGTTGATAAACTGTTGTTTCAGGCCTGGAAAACCAAACAGGTCATTGAGAATTTTCTGTCAGAGGAAAGGAGTCCTGTTACCTGGTACAAATTATTAATAAGTAATAATGATTTATAATGACCACACAGTTGAATCTTATATGAATGAAAACTTACAAAACGGTGTTTTGAGAGCCACAGGAATGAGTGCTTAAACCAGGAAGTAAGTTAGCATGTTAGCATCCTGGGGGCTATCCTGTCAAGGCCAATGAGGATTTTGAATGGGTTCTTGGTTAGATGCCTCAATTAAGGTCTGTGGTTAACACAAGCTTAAGAGAAGTTCACATTTACAACAGACAACATACTAAGTTTACAACAGACTACCAGACTATTTATAAAGTCTGAATTAAAACAGTTAATTCATGATTAATATACCTGAATATTGACTGTTAGTAGGAGATGGGATGTAAACTCCAGTTTAACAAATGTCAGGTTTATCTAAGAGGGGAGTTCACACTTCTTTACCATGTTGTGAAAATCATCATACCACTAGAAGAAATTAGGTCTCAGTTATAATCCCTTTTATTGACAGATATACATCTGTCAATAAAAGGGATTATAACTGAGACCTTGATGTGATTTATGATGCAACAAACCTTCAAAATGTCTCAGAAAACCTACTGAAGCTTTTATTCTGCTCAGACAGAACCACACCTTCTCAGATTGTGGCTCTCCGCAGCTCCCTCTCTCCCCCTCTCCCTCATTAGTTTTTATTCGAAGAAAGATATTTGTGAGAGAAACAAAGAGGAGTTTCCCCCCGAGGAGCTTAATGACTGGCTGGTAACCACAGAATCTGAGTCGAGTCATTTTCATGTTTTTTCGGCTGAAATTGAATCAAACAGGAGATCTTATTGCTGAGTCTGTTTCTATGACTCCCTGGCTTAAAAAAAGCTCTTTCCCTGCTGCTGCTGCTGCTTCGTCAACTTTTCTGCCAAAGTCTCCCACTTAGTGAGTCTGCTTGTTCTCTTAAAGGAACCTCTAAGTCGTATTTTCTTTAAAACAAGTTGAATAATCTGCAGGAAGAATATTTCTCCTTGTTTCCTTTCTCTTTTTCTCTGTTGTTTCTAGATAATTCTTCTTTAATTCCTCGTTTCATTGAAGGCAAAACAATGCAACACACATTAATACAGCAGTAATGTTGATTATGTAAGAGAGTAAAACACTGACCATTTTTCTGACTTAAAGTACATTTTGGAGATAACAATTTCATACTTTTACTTTATACAGGACTTCATACTTCCTATATGTGAGATTCTGAACTATGCTATGAACACAAATATTTGCAATGTAAAGATGGTGAAGGAGGATGGTGATGTTTTTGGATGACGAACCATAGAGGAGACTGTTGCAGTAGTCGAGTCTGGAAGTGATTAAAGTGTGAATGAGAGTCTCAGCAACTGAAAAGGAGACGGATGGACGGAGGCGGGCTCTGTCTCCGAGGTGTGAAAGGCTGTTTTGGTGATGTGTTGGTCGAAGGAGAGGGTTTGATCAAAGATGACACCAAGGCTTGAGGAGAAGTGAGCACAGTGGAATCGTCTCCCTGAGAGATTTGATTTGAGGCAGTTGAGTTTGTAGATGTTTGCTTGGAGCCGGCAGGATTTAATTTCAGTGATGCAGTTGGTGAGGGGAGAGATAGCAGCAGGAGTGATGGCTTTGGTGGAGATGTGGAGCTAAATGTCGTCAGCAAAGCAGCAGAACTGGATCCATGATGGCGGATTATGTGAGAAGCATTACAAGCTACAAGCTAAGAGAGCATTGTGCTCCAGTTTATATTTTCCCTCCAACTGGTCAACACGTCCGATTGTTTGGTCTGAGATGCTGAAGTTCCTTTTAGTTGAGGACCTGAATACGTTTTCTTCACAGCATCCGTCAATCTGCTCATTAGTCCCTCAATTACACTGGAATCTCTTCTAATGAGTGGGTAATGCTGTGTTTTACAGGAGGTGAGTGAGTGTGATGTGACTGGTGACAGTGATGGAGCTCTGCAGGATGACTTTAACAAGATGATGATCTCCTAGAGACAGAGGAGGGAGGGAGGGAGGGATGTGTGGGTGGGGGAGAGAGGACAGAGCAGAGATTAGTCATCATGTGGAGTTTGGACGGAGGGGTGGAGAATCTCTCCGTTCTATGTTTAGCCTCCGTTAATGGAGATTCCCTCTCTGATAGCTGCAGTCTGTTAGTGTCGTCATGTGGTCGATGCTGTCTGACGCGCTACAGATTTCAGGTGAAAGAAAAAACGTTGATACCTTATAGATTTGCGGGTAAATTGGCGTTTTTCGTCCCCCCCCCCGAATACGTGATGTCACAGTGTCACTTTGACGTCGCTGCAGCAGCTACAGAAGAGAGAGAGGAAGCAGTATTAAAAGTTTAAGAGCTGAAATGACTTGATGAGTGCGTGTGTTTGTGTAGGATCACTTCTTAATGAAAACACAACGCACACAGGGGTAAACAAACAAAACACAGAGAGCGGCAGTTTACACACACACACACACACTCTTGTATATTCTCATCACTTAGCAACACACGATGTACATCCTCTGCAGCTCTGCTCTGGGTTTCCCAACTCATTTCTGTGCCCAATAAAAAATTGAATTTCATAAGACTGAAACTAAAAAGAACGATAATGTATGAGACAGTAAGTGCAAACAAAGTATAGTTTGCTGAAAAAAAAAAACAGGTAGATTCCAATCAGTCCAACAGGGAAATCAGTCAAACCAAGAAAAAGGAAAAGCTGGAAAGCTTGGCAGAAGACAAAAAAATAGCGAGTAAATTAATTTACATTTCTGATGCTAACGCACTTTCTTCAGCAGGATAATCTTCACAAATGAACACCACTTTTAATATTTGAAGCATTAATGCTGCCGACAGAAGTAAGAAGCTAACGTTATGCTATAGCTAATGTATTTTATGTGGTACAACAAAACACGAACACCCAAAGACCTTATTTTACTGAGTTTGAGAGGACAAACCCCAGGAGCTAAAATGCTAACTACTTCCTGGTTTAAGAACTCATTCCTGGTAAATGGAGGGCGGGATCTGAAATAACAGGAGAGTTAGTGGATGCATGAAGGCATGAAAACTAACCCAAATGAAAACAAAGAAGCTCAGGGATTCCTGACAGCTTTACAGGATCAATTAAAAGTTTTCCTAAGGTGTGTTTGTCTGTCAGAAGCTTCAAAAACGGACCTTTTATCCAGTTTTGCACCACATTTTTACTCTAAACTTTCTGGATCTCTGTGGTCTTTAACTGGAAGAAGGATTTGTGTCATTAAACAAACTGGATCTGAACTTATCAGAGCAACAAGCCGAGCAAACATCAGCTGCAGCTCGGCTCACGGCACATCCAGGACCTCCTGCGTCCACCGAACTTCATCAGAGAAACTCACCCAGTGTTTGAATCAGGGAGAGGAATCATTACCAGCGACTCCCATGATCCCACGCTGCTTCACAGCATCACAAAAGTCCATCTGTTGTTATGTTGTGATGCAGGAAATTACATATTGTGTATCCAGTCAGATAAAGAAACTTTTAGGGGTAAAGGTGCTGGTTGTGTAGTAATGTTTACCTGTGTTTGTTGTTTGTTTGTGCAGGTTGTTTGTTTGAGAAGAAGCTCTGTCCCAGAGATCAGCTGTGCAACGATGGTGAGTTTTTCAGAGTTTCACATTCTGCACTTCAGCTTCTGTTTCAGCTCAGAGTGGCGGCTGCATACAAAGAGTAAACAGGTTTAAACGTATTATTCCATGACCAGAGGAATCTGTACTCTGATTGGCCTGAGGGCTCCTCGCTGCTCCGCTTTGATACAACATTTTAAAATCACAGCTCACAGACTCTGAATCTGCTAACGAAAGCTTCTGATGATTGTAAAAAAAACAAGCCTGCATGAGGTGCAGCAGCTCTGAGTCGAATGCTGATCAGAAATGAGTCATTTTCCAGAAATGTCTTGTTTTCTTCATTCAGTACAAACGCCACAGATGAATTATTTTTTATTATTATATTTCTTATTAAAAGGAGTTATCTGTAAAATAACTATACAGTATAGAAGAAAAGCAAAAATAACAAAAAAATGATCTAATAATAATAGTTTTTATTTGCTTATATTAGACGAGCCTGAACAATCTATTTAAAAAAGTAAAACATATGACGTAAGGTGTTTCATTTATGAACTGATTCTTCAAGCAGATCTATTATAATCAGTTTTTCACACTTATGAAGCCTTATTAAAACTCGTGGACGCTCTCCCCCCCCAGTGGGAAGCTTGTATTCACGGTACCCTGAATGCAGCGTGGCGAGAATAGTAGATCACAGCGACAGCGCGCGCTCCCAGCAGGCTCCAGCTGCAGCGCCACGCTTCAGGAAGCCGTGACGTGTCTCCTGTCCATCACGGCTGCTGTTAGTCCTCTGTTGGCTTCCTGCGTCTTCAAACATGCTCAGGATTACACAAGCGTGCATCTGTGTGTCTCAGCTGAATTATTGATGGCTGTGTGTTTCTGTGGCCGCCTTCCAGGATGTTTTGTTCTTAAAACGTGTGTGTGTGTGTGTATGCACGTGCAAAGTGTGTGCAAAAAGGCAGCGAGAGTAACAGGTTGCACGTCATACATTATGCATCTCGAATCAGCGATATACCTCTGGAATATCTGAGTGAAATCTACTCAGTTCCAGACTGCATTTAGAAAACAGCACATTTTGTTCTCGGTCATCTTCTGTAATCTGTGTGCAGAATCTTAGTCCCACACTATGTTAAAAAACAATACACACACCCGTTTTAGAACTTAATCAAAGAAACACTTTCCAGAGTGTTTTAAAAAAAAAAAAAAGTAATAAATTTTTAGTCTCCTGTAGTCTGTGTTTAAAAAATAAATACATTCCAGACTGCATTAGCAAAACTACCTGTTTAGTGTCTTGATCTGTGTCAAACCAGAACACATTTTATATAATTTTCATAACTGCAGTTTGTACACTAAACATTTTCATTTGGCTCTAAATCTGGTATATTTAAGTGAAGTTCATTCAGTTCCAGACTGCATTAAGAAAACAGCACATTTTGTTCTGTCATCATCTGTAATCTATGTACAGCCCCTGAAATGTTAAAGTAGAATCTGTGTTCAAAAACAATTCATACACTTGTATTAAAAGTCAGCAAATGAAACACATTCAAGACTGCATTAAAAGAATAATATATAATCTGCATTTAAACACTTTAATACTGAGCAAAAGTAAAAACATCCCAGACTGCATTAACAAAACAGCACATTTAGTTTATTTAAATATCTATAAACTGTAATCTGTCTGATTTTGCTGAAATATCTACATTTCAATGTGTGTGTCATTTGAGCACTCGATAATGTGTGTGTGTGGCAGTGACGTATGTGTGTCTGATTGTGCTGAAATGTGTGTGTTTGTGAAAAACGGTCATGTTTTCTATGAGATTCGTCACATTGGCAGGAAGGCAACTTCAAGAGACAAAAGGGAGAAAAAAGAGCGACAGAGCAACGTAAACAAGGGCTCCCTCCGTCAGACGCTCTCAGCCAATTGCAGCCCACAGCCGTCCGTCTCTATGACAACAGTGACATCACTTGCCTGACGACCGTGTGTCTCCCTCGTGTGTGTGTGTGTGTTTGAGGAGAGATGGAGGGAGACAGAGGTGATGACTCACCACGGCCCACGCACACTTACACACAGTGATGCAAAGTGTGTGTGTGTGTGTGAGTGTGTATTTGCAGGCTTGTCTGCATGCATTTGTGTACACATGTGTAAATGTACTATGTGTGCATGTTTACATACTTTGTATAGATGTGTGCCTTTGTGTTTGTGTGCATGTTTCTCTTCATACTCGTTCTGTCAGCAGACGTCAGTTTGTGTAAAATAATTGAGCTGCAGGTCTAAAAAAAATATGATCCGGCTTCTAACAGAATATGTTGTAATGTCTGATGTATGTATGTTTGTTTTTACACAACGTGACATTTCAGCACCGGTTTCACACCGAGTTTTCTCATGAAAATGAGTCCTTAGTTACTTTTCCTGTTAATGCACATAAAATTTACGCTCTCACTTAAGATTTCTGCCTTTTGGTAATAATTTAGTAAAACAAAGAAACTTGTTTTGTCCCTTACTTTGCAGACGGATTGTTCGGACAGTGCCGGGCTCGTCACCAGGAGCCCGTCCAGTACCAGGTGTCCGTCCCTGTCCTGCACAGGATGCAGGAGGTCCTCAAAGACCTGATGGTGCGAGGTGAGTCCCTGCCAAGTCTTCAGGAGCAGCAGCCTTCAATGTCTGCTCAGAGGAAAACATAAGATTTATAATTATTATTATTATTAATTATTAAACTTAAAAAAAAACCTGTGGATTTTCTTGAAATTCCAATATAATTCAACTTACAAGCTAATGCGAACACAAATA
Organism: Serranus cabrilla; assembly: GCA_903364295.1. Classification (NCBI taxonomy): domain Eukaryota; kingdom Metazoa; phylum Chordata; class Actinopteri; order Perciformes; family Serranidae; genus Serranus; species Serranus cabrilla. The sequence goes on along the minus strand of CAFUXE010000048.1, from coordinate 184,393 downwards.
AGAGAAATAAATTAAAGAACATATATTCATAAAATATAGAAATAATAAATAAAAATAAATATATATAAGATGAATTAATAAATCTAAATAAAAATAGAAAGATAATAATGAAAATATGTTCAAAATGTAAATATGTATCAAAAATAAAATAAGTTCCTTATGTTACAACATATACTTATATAAATAAATGCAATTATATCATATCAAAATAAATAAGATGAAATATGATGTAAGATTAATGCATATTTACTCTATAAAAACAATAAATACCAAGATAAAATATGTTGTATTTTATTGCCAAAACCTACTGAAAACTACTAAACCTATTTTAATATTTAGAATAAATAAAATAAATGAGATTTAATATGATGTATTGTGCTGCCACAACCTGCTGAAAAGTATTCAATATGTAAAAATAACATGTCTAAATAATTAATATAAAATATGTTGTAGTGCCAAAACTAAGTATAACTAAGTTTTGACAAATTAGAAATTCAGCGAAAACAGGCATAATTTCATAATAATTTTTATCATAAAAATAGTTTAAATGACTCTGGAGAAAGTAAAAAAGATTGATATTTGTGTGCAGGTCTGACATGGACGGACGACGTCACTCAGGCGATCATCACCCGAGAGCTGAGTGGCGTTCCCACAGTCGGCCCCGCCTCCAAACTTTACGACAAGTCGCCGAAACAGTAAGAAGAAAACCTTCGACTGAAGCAGCAGCAGAGAAAACAACATGAACTGTGTCTGTTAGATTTCTGTCATTCCTCCTCAGGTCGTTCAGGCTGTCCGGCCCCAGAGAGCTGAGGGTCCCGGGCCCCAGAGAGCTGAGGGTCCCGAGGCCGGAGGACCAGGCTGACCCCGACATGATGCAGCAGTACGTGGACTACATGATCCTGGACCCAGGATCCAGGTCCTCCGTGCACATGCAGACGCCCCTGCTGGACCCGTACTCCTACCACCAGGTGGGAACACACACACGCACACACACACGCACACACTAATCAGGATACAAACTAGCAAACCACATTAGTATAAATCATTACAAAATAGATATAAATACAAAACATATTATAAATTAATACAATAAATATGAATAGATACAAAAAAACAAATATACATAAATAAATAAAAATAAATTTACATATATACTTAAACAAGTATGCATTCATATAATATAAAGAAATATAAAAACAACATAAATATTGGTGGAGATAATAAGTGGCTTAAAACAGCTGTTTGTTTGTTTGTTGTTGTGTTGCAGCAGCAGTTCGGCCTCCAGGACGAGGAGGAGCGCTCCCTCAACTCTCTGGACGATAACCCGGCCTTCCCGCTCCTCTCCTCCCCTTCACGCTCCAGATCCAGAGGAAACCCAATGAACCGAGACCGGCAGCTTCTCCAGGACCTGGTGTCCTATTACCTCACATCCCCTTCTTCCTCCTCCTCGTCCTCCTCTTCTTCCTCCTCCTCCTCCTCCCCCGTGCAGTCCCTCTCCAGCCACAGAGCTGCAGGATTTCCCTCATCCTCATCCTCCTCCTTCTTCCCGGACCTGGACTTCCCACTGGACTATGGCGAGGACTACGTTTCCCAGGTGGCTCAGCTCCGCAAGCAGCAGCAGCAGGAGCAGCAGGAGCAACAGGAGCAGCAGGAGCAGGAGGAGAAGAAGGCGCAGGAGGAGTACAACGCCCTGTCAGGACTGGATGGTGAGAGAGGAGCAGAAATAAACATTTTACAGAAGACAAAGCAGATTTGGGGTTCAAAGCAACAACAATAATATCAATAATAGTGATAAAAACATGTGAATAATTCGACGTCTGACCGTGTGCTGCTTGTTCTCAGAGCGCTCTCTGCAGCGGCTCGCTCTGCTGCTCGATCACTACGGCCTGGACGTGAAGGACCTGTCCCCCGAGCAGAGAGACAACCTGCCGGCCGCGCTGAAGCAGCTGCAGCTGGAGAGCTCGTTCACTCAGAAACAGAGCAAAGGTCAGACAGCAAACACACACACGTCACTTACTCACCACCAACACCACAGCCTGCGTCCATTTACACCCAATCAAAGGAAGGAAAACGGGCAAAATTATGGAGAGAATATGACTGAACATTATTCTGAAGTGAATCATTTACATGTTTCTCCTGTTTTTTACAATCAGTAAGCCAAAGATAAATGACTTATATTACAGATATTAGCCATAAAATAGAAGTTGACATATCTAAATTATTATAATGGAACATTATTATTATTTTTACAGTATTATTCAATTGCTTAGTGGTCTTCAATGTTAAATTACAATGAATTATCTGTAAAAAAATACACATATTTCTGCCTGTAAAATGTAGATAATAGATAAGATTCATAAAGGTTATACTTTACTTTAGCTTCTGTTTTTAACCATATTTGGATATTTGGGTTAAAAATAACATCCGAGTCCATATAAATATACTTTTCTTGCATTGTGTTTTTGTTTGAATTTAGATAAATATGGGAAAAACTCTGCCGCAGGAAAGAAGGTGAGCTTCTGATTTCCTGATCTTATTAATTATTAGTAACTAAAAGCACAATATTAAAGTATGAAATCCAAGTATTTCATATTTTTTCATTTAACATCTTTATTCATCAGGTCACAGAGGGGTCAATGGCGTACAAGATGGCCGCCATCAAGGCTCCGCCCTCCACCAACAAGCAACCAAAACCAGACGGAGACCGGAAAGATCTGAGTCCCGCCGCCACCGCCCCCGCTGACGGGAAACCAGCCGCAGAGGACCAGCGGTACGGCTTCATCGTCACCAACCAGAGGTACCAAACCTGT
>CAFUXE010000048.1:150473-161327 GCA_903364295.1 Serranus cabrilla | reverse complement strand
GGGGACAGGTGTGCAGGCCGACAAAGAGCTCTGATTCAAATTACTGATCACAGGAAGTCAGAATCATCAGATTTTTCATGATTGACTTTACATTTTATACTTTTTTCAACATTTATTGTAATTAAACAGTAAAAACTAAATTTACTGTATTATTTTACTTTTTTACTGTTATTAGTTTTTCTTGTTTTTTTCTACATTAAGTGCAAAAAAGGTAAATTACTTCCATTAAAAATATGAACCATAAATTGGACGTTGAAATCTATCAATTATTTTGTGATATTATAGATTTTTTTTTTACGTAATATTCAATGGCTTCAGTGAATAATTTGCTTTAAAAAAATAAAAAATACACATCAGAATGCTCAATGTAAAAAAAAAAATATTTTTTTTTATAGTAAAACTTTTTAAATACAGATACTAAATGTATATTATCCATATTTTTAAAGAAAATTATGTGTAAAATAATATACGGTTGTTGTAAACTGGGACTTTGGGAATTTTATTTCTGGTTTAGTTTTTTAAAAGTGACTCCCAGCACTAAAGGGCACCTCCTTCTCCTCCTCCTCCTCCTCCTCATCCAGATTCCTTGCATTTTCCCAGCATGCTCTGCGACGCAGCTGAGTAATTTGTGAGCGGGTGACATTACATCACTATGACCAGCAGCTGGTCTGAAGTCAGATATTACTGACAGAGAGATTAAAAAGTTGGAGGAGAGAAACTTATTTATTTTAATTTTAAATGATTTCTACTGTACTCCATCACAGAGGGAAATATTTTACTTTTACTTATTTTTATTGATTAAAACACCAAAGTCACAGTACAATCTATGGTTTCTTTATTTTATTATCGTTGTAGATTCAGATTATTAACACAAAATATTTAGTATGTGTTAATTTTAGTGTCTTCTCTCACGTCACATATTCTCATGCAGCTGTGTGAGATTTTGGTCACATTTATTATTATTATTATTATAAATAATAATAATAATTATTATTATTATTATTATTGTTATTGTTATTATTGTTAATATTATTATTATTTTAGTAAAAATATAAGTCATACAATTGTAGCTGAAAACTGAAATTAATATAATGTCTTAAATGTTAAATTACAGTAAAGTCTATTTAAAAAAATACACATCATAATCCTGGAAGTATAATCAAGGCAACTTTCTGTTTTTTTTTACAGTAAAACTTTAATTTAAAAAAATCTAAATTTTATGTAAAAACAAATTTTGAAAAAAAGACATCATATTAAAGTTTTAAAAAAAAGTTTAAATATAGATATTTACTGCACTTTTAAAGAAATTATCTGTAAAATAACTTTGTTGTTTACTGCTATTTGAAGATACATGTTTGACTTTTTGCCGTTTACAGTGTAACATTTTGTGATAAGTCCCATGTTGGAGGGAGGAGGTGGGAGGAGGAGGGAGGTGGTGGACGGCGGCATGCCAGCAGACGGACAGCTGAAGCCGGCGCTCCCCTCCTCCACCCTCAGAGGGAAGATGATACTCTGACCTTCCTCTTTACTCCCAGCAGCTACATGTGAGTCTGAACGCTTCACTTTGTACTTTGCTACATTCTGCAGGTTCGTTTCCTCAAAATAAATATCCACGAGAGAGAAGAAGCCTCAGATTCTCCGGCTACGATTTAATGTGAACCTGAGCCGAGATCTGAGAGATCAATTACAAATCATTCATCGTCACATTAAATACCACATTTACCCTGAACACCAACCATCAGCCGAACCCTTCACTGTTATTTAGCTTTTTAATTAATCAACTTGGAGTTTATCTCTTCTATTCCTTAAACCAAACTCTTAAAATCTAATTATTTTTTTATTTTAAAAAAGTTTTTTTTTTTATGTAAAGAGTATATCTATTCTATTTCAACAACTGAACATATTCTATTTTTTATATTTATTCAAGAACTCTTTAAATGCATTTATTTTTTTTAAATGAGATAAATATATAAATAAATACAAATAACAAAGTTTTCTCTTCTCTATAAGCCAGCATATTTAAAAAAAAAAAAAAAAAAAAAACTCAACTCTCTTTATTCTCTTTCATATAATTAATTCATATTTTTTTGTACAAAATAAAATAAAATTTAAAATACATTTAAAGCAGAAAATTACAAGAAACGTTTATTTATTTTTTATTTAGAGGAATTTCATTCTATCCCAGCGACCAATTTAAATTATTTTCAAATAACAAATAACAAAAAAATGTAAAGTTTACTTCTATTCTATTCCAGCAACCGAGAAGATTTTATTTAATTATTTATTTGCAATAGAATTTAAATGTTGAATCTAAAGTTTAAATAGAGGAATTTTATTCTATTACAGCAACCAAACTCAATAAATGCCTAAATAATGGGCAAATAATGTCCAAAATATATAAAAAAGTGGTAAAAAAATAAACTGTGATCACAGAATGCACACTCCTGCTTATGTTGAATGAACTTCATGACCTTTGACCTTTTTAAATACATTTATAAAACAAACACATAATTCTGCTCTCATTGGTTACTGTTGCTGATGTTTAAGTTTTTTTTTAATTATTAAACAAAATTGTTAATTATTGATTTTGAAATGAACATTATTAAAAGTTATCTATTTGGGCAAAACAAAGGATTCTACAGTGATGAGATGGATGAAAAAATGAATTTCCATAAAGGAAAGTGTCACCTGGATGAAACCAAACTGTCATAATAATAATAACAATATAATAAGAAGAGGAAGAAGTGAAAGTGTTTGTGTGGTATCGGGTATTTTTACACTTCCTGCTGAAAGCAGAAACGTTCTTTGTTCAGGGAGATAAAAACAGATCGGATGGACAGATATGAAACACAAGAGCTGAACGAGGCCGATCAGATATGAAACGTTTACATTAGTCAGTTAACTGAAGCAGAAAAGTTCAATATTAGGATAAAGTTTACGTCTGTGGTGAATAAATGTTGTGTGTGAGACGAGCTGAGGGGTGAAGTGTCCCACAGAGACGACAGGAACGTTCGACTCGGATGTTATTTCATTCAGCTGCAGCAGCTGCTGCTCTTCAAAGTTCATTCAACAAGTGAAGCACTCGTTATACTTTAAATCTACTCTTAAATAAATGTCTTTATTCTTTCAATTTACTCTAAAATAAACGTCTTTATAGTTTAAATTTAACTGTAAAATTTTACATCTTTACACTTAATATTTAAATAAAAAATAAATGTATATATATAAACTTTAAATTTAACTGAAAAAAATATTACAACTTTATATTTAAGATTTACTGTAAAATAAATAACTCTATACATTAAATTTAACTGGAAAAATACATGTCTTAATAATTATATTGATCCAACTGTATTTGGATAAATCGTATAAATTCTTTGTTGCATTTTTTTTTTTGCATGTTTTTCAGGTGAATTATATTGAATTCAATGATTAATTATGTTAAATTGTCTTAATACTGACCAAAATGATCAGGATTATTGGCTCCTCTGTCCTGCTCTGCATGATGTTAATGCAAGAGGAATGAAGTGTAATTTAGTCATTTAAGTAAAAATATATGTTTGCAAAGATTTTAAGATTTTAAAGGTGCATTTATTACCAATTAGGATCTTAATGATCAATGATGAATGAATTCTGTACCTTTTAACAGGCTAACAGTTTCCCTCTGTTTCCAGTCATTATGCTAAGCTAAGCTATCGAATTCCTTTTGTACTTCTTGAGAAATAAAAAGTGAATCATTCACATCAATGCTGACTTATTCCTTCAATTAAACCACACTGGGATTTACAGCGTTTTTAGATAATTTAACTCTTACAGGAACTTTAACCCTCTGAACCAAATGTGAAGTATGTTTTCTTTAAAAAAAAAAGATCACTAAATTTCACCAAACACCATGAAAACCCCCTTTTTTAAAACTTTAAATACTTCAATTAAGGTGCAACCTCAGAGCTGTTGACACCAGGTTTGGGTTTAACTGATGGGAATGTACAGATTGCACTTTATAAGGGGATTAAATGTGGTTTGTGTGTGGATTAAATGGGGTTTAAGGGGCTTTAAACCCCTTAAAATACAACAAATACTGTTAGAGCCACTCCTGATTGTCACTTTGACTGAAAAATGAAAGTCCTCTCAGGGTAACGGGCTCACCATTCAAGTTATTTGGTAGTTTTAAGTTGTTTTTTTTGCCATTAACATCCAAAATGTTGATTTAAAGCACCAGAAAAATGTAAATTTAAGGGGTTTTGGGTAAAAACTTAAAGGGTTTGGTTTCACGCTAAGGAAAGAACAACTTTTTCCCTTTATTTACATATTCATTTTTTAAATATTTGGATAATCCATTAACAAATATTTACATTTTTAATATTTTTTTTACTTCACGTATTCTTAACTTTCTAAATAAAAACCTTTAACTTCTGATACAAAGTCAGGGTGCTTTTGTAACTTCAAAAATCTTCTGAACTGTGCAGAAAACTGATAAAAAAAAACTACCTCAGTGTGTTCATTATTGCATTAAAATACCTTAAGCCTTACTACAGGTTAATTTAAGGTGGTTTTAAGGGAACATTCAGGGTTTTGTAGTGACAATGGACACTTCAGAGGTTCATGACCTTTCCCTTAAATAGAAAATCATTAAAAAATCCATCAAGAAACACATGAAATCAACCTTCATTGCATCATTATTGGAGTCTTTTAAGGTTTAAACTGCTCATGCACCTTTAAACCCTGCAGTAAAATACACAGGAAGACTATTACAGTGCTAACTGAACTAAAAAAGTTTTTATTTTATATTGTTCTGAGTCCTTTTAAAGCTCTCAAGTTGTCTCTCTCTACATTTGGAGTCCAGGTGAAGGTTAAGTTTTTTAAAATAACTCTAAAAACCCCTTTAAACCCTGCAGAGAAGCCTGTAAAAGCACCTTACAGAGTGCAGCCGCAGGGTGCAGAGCCAGGGGTGGTTTGGTTGAATGTCACAGGGTCGACCCCGAGTAAAGGCTCATTTAATGCACAGGACACATGAAAGAGGCGCTCAGAGCGTCACACAGAGGGAGGATTAGGTGTCCCGGCCGGGTGTTACCTTCTCCTGCGCTCTGGTCAGCCGCTTCTGCACGTTGATGGCCAGTTTCCCGGCGGTGACCCCTTTCCCGATCTCGGCCATGTCGCCCGGCGGTGTCCGGAGGAGCAGAGGGACGGAGACGGAGACGGAGACAGAGGGAGAGACACGGAGGGACAAGAGGGGGAGAAGTGTCGCTGCAGGAGACGCGCCTGTGCGTAAAACCCCTCTGGCTCGCTGCGCGTAACTCTAATCCCGTTGACAGCTTCTTAAAGGTGCAATGCGTAATTTAATCCGGTTTGTGTGACAAAACAAGAAAAAAAACCCACAAAAAGCAGGTGTAGTCTGGACGGCAGGACGGAGGACCGAGGGACCGAGGGACAGGTCCAGGTCCGGTTCTCTCTCTCTCTGTTAATTGATGCAGACAGATATTAAGTTTCCTCCTCAGACTCTTAAAGGCGCAGCGCGCCGTTATTATTAGCCGACATCTGTTGCACACATGCAGCTGGTGTGTGTCCTTATTTATACACACACACACGCAGAAAGACACACCCACACACACACTGACAACATGCACACACACACACACACCTGTTGATTACGAACCGGTAGATGTCAGTAAAGGTGCGTTCACGTGTCAGCAGGTCAGCCAGTGATGGACAGCTTTAATCTCCAGTGCTACACTGTAAAATACTCCTTTAGGAAGTAAACAGTAAAAGTACCAATGCCACACTGTTAAAAAAAAAACGTTAAAAAAAAGGTGTCGAACAGCAAGTTATTTTACAGATAATTTATTTAAAACTACAGATTTTTTATTTTAAAAATACAGATCTGTTGAAGAACTTTTTACTTTTATATGACAGTAAGTGTGCCAGAACTTTTGTCATTTTTTTAAACATTCAATTTAAAGTTTTTACTTTAATAAAACAAAAAAGTTGCCTTAATATTACTTCCAGCAATAAGTGTATTTTAATGTAAAATAAAACATATTGTTGTTATCTGTATTTTAAAAAAAAAAAATCTGTAAAATATGGATGTTTACTTTAATTTGACCCTAGGTGACTTTTTACAGTTGTTACGATTTCTTTCCTTTTTTTTTTCTTTTTTTTCACATTTAATTTAAAGTTTCACTGTTAATAAAACACAGAAAGTTGCCTCAATTACGCATTCAGCAATGTGTGATTTTTTTGTATTTTTGCACAGAATTCACTGTAACTTAATAAATTTAAGGAATTGAATAACAATGTGACATTCCATGTCCCCATAGCCAGAGTTGTTGTCCGGGGATTGGGTCGTCGGGGTCCCCGCCCACGACTGCCATCCAAAACACAATGCACCGACCCCTTATGGCCCTTCGTGCAGGTGGTGGGTCCACTTGAAGGGGCGCCCACGTCGCTCGTTTTATTTCTATTTCATTCCTAAGATTGGAATTCATTGTCTGTTTGTACGCCAGAACAGTTTCTATTTTCCTGTTTTATCCATGTTAGGCAATTTTTCAATGCAACTAAAGTTAATTATTATTATTATCATTATTATTATTGTGATAATAACAGTGTAGATGAAATCTTACTTGGTTAAGTACGAGCAGAGGCCTCTGGCTCGCTCTGGTTGATCCTCTGGATCGATTCCATCCACGTTCCGGGTGATCAGAGACAGTTTGTTGTCGTCTTCTTCTTCTTTTGGCATCTCATCACTGGAGTTAATTAACATTTTTACTCAGCTTTATATCATGGTGTTATTTATGATATAATATCTCCCAAAAGTAAATTAAAATGTGCAATAAATCACCTTTCTTACAGTAGCACAGTTAGAATATAGTGTATTATATTTCACATTTAAGTGGTTACCTTACTCCTGAGGTGGGCTTGTTTTCCTCACCCTGCTCTGTGTGGGTTGTAGAGCTTGTGGTCTTCATTTCGGGTGGCTCTCTGACGTGCTCCATACCGACTTACTTTGCGTTTCTTAAATTAAAGTTTCGTTTTTGCAGAAACTGCAGCGTTAGACCAAGCGGCAACCTCCGAGCAGTGAGGCCAACCCGGAAGTGACTTAAGCCTGCATTCTAGCAAACATTCCAGCAGGGGGGGCTGATGGCGGTTGCAGAAGAATTTTGGTCCTATCTATTTCAATACAAATTGAGTAAACTTCTCACTTGATTTATTCCCTCAGAAAAAATTATCGGGACAAGAGTATGGTCTCAATCGCTAGTAAAAAATCTTCTTCAAGACGATATGGTGTTAATTGTGTAAATAAGGATCACATTTAGAAGAAAATAGATGATAAAGATTTATATACAGTCTATGCGTCACACCCATGAACGCGTCAGCTGCTCTGACTGAACTTTAATTTAGAAAAATGTTTTATCCATTTAAAGGCCCCTAGAGGGCACTCCAACACCATTTTTACTTAAAGGGTTCCCTAGATGGCACTTTATCAGCTTGTTTTCCATTTAGGGCACTTTGTAATGTTTTCTCTATTTATGGACAAGCTGGAGGACACTTTGTAATAATAATAATAATAATAATAATAATAATAATAATAATAATAATAATAATAATAATAATAATAAATATAAAATCGGTATTGGTAAACTGTTTCAGTAAATAAGTTTTATTAATACTGAGCGGAACCTTTGAAATGCGCAATTGTTTGACGTCGGTGGTAAAAGCGCGCACCGTCAACAGGAAGCGGCGCGAGGAACAGTGTACGTTTGTAGTTTTAAAGTACGATTAATTATTTTTCACATTTTTATACGCAATATCGGATGTTGTATATGTGTTGAACGTACGTGGGTAGAGCATTGACTAAACTACAATTATTAATATTCGACAAATGAAAACTCCAAGGAGTTTTGAATGTGATGTGGTGTTTTGCCAACCAAAGGGGCTAAGATGTTGGCTACATACTTAGCAATATTGTAAGTAACAGAGTTGATGCTGCTAGCTATCGGTCTGAGTGGAGCCCCTTCTTTATGGATCTTGGGGAGTCCATATAGGCATGGAATGGTATCTTGTGGATAAAGTCGGAGATATTGAGGTCTGTCAAATGCCCCATCTTGTTGTAATTTTTGGAGGCATTCTATGGCCCAGGTGACTTTTTTTTAAATTTACAAACTGATGAGTACCTTCGTTTGTGTCTCTCTGGGGCCGAGTTGTCTTTTTCATGCAGGTGAACGGAGCGCAGCGTGTGTCTGAGGCGGAGGAGGATGGAGAGGTGACACCGCGGCCCTGTGGGGAGGCAGACAGGCTGTAATGAATTTAATTGGCGAGTCAGATCCGTGCTGGCAGTCAGCAGCTTGTTAACACATCAGCAGCTCTGGGAATTCATGACAACAGTGACGTCAGTTTGATTTACTGATGTTAACCTTCAGCATTCAACCGTAAACTTCCATTTACACGACAGCTGATTCCTGCCAAAGCTTCTTTACCTTCCTTCCAATTGCTTCATAATGTGTTGCACTGAAGGATAGTATAATCACCTTATTAATTAACAGCATGCACTATTCTCAGACGCATGTTTATTGAGAAGTGGTTTATATCTCTGTCACAGTGAGGTGACTCAGAGATCAGTGCAACCAGGGAGACCCAAGAGACAACACGTTGAACCCAGAGCAGCTTAGCAATTACAAATGCACATGGGGCCCGTGCTTAGCTATGGTCGACCTCCAGTGTCATGAAATTAGCGTCGCAGCCTGGAGACCAGCTTAACTGAAGGTGAGACGGAGCTGCACCACAAAAACCATCACACAGGAACAAAATATCTGAGTTGGTAAAACTGGCTGAGCACTAAACCCATATTTGATTTCACTTTATTACAGTACCTATTGATCCTGGACCCACTCTGTCGTTTTCATGACCATAACAGCCTCCTCACAAATCGCCCCCAAATATTTGCAACATATCTATCCCAATACGGCGCCACAGTACTTCTTAAACCAGGAAGTGAGTTAGCATGTTAGCTCACTGGGGTCTGTCCTGTCAAACTCAATGAGGATTTTAAATGGATCCACCTTACAGCCTCTAGTCATGCTTTTCAGTGCTCTTACAAACTTTTTAAAATAAAAGATTAGGTTAATAAACAGTTTAATAGGCTACGGTTTAGCTAGCTATAGCATAACGTTAGCTTTTTTTACTTCTGTCAGCTGCTTAAAGACTTAAAACATCATAAAAGTGGTTTTGATTTATGAAGATTATCCTGCTGAACAAAACGTATTAGCATCAATTTGCCACAGAACTTATTTTCTGCAATGATTCAAAATCAAATGCAAAAGTCCCATAGGTAAATTCTCATTAGACCCTATGGCCATGCTAACTTTTGGGGCTGCCCTCCAAAAATACACCATTTCGTTTGCGCTATATTCCAAAAAAAAGTGGGGGTGTGGTGTAAAATGTAAATAACATATAATGCAAAAATTCATTACAAAGTCACATTCACTACCCAACCCCAATGGCTAACTTTGCTCAGCCTGCTGTCTTCACAACCCGGCCTGGATAAACTGATGAGAATGGATGGATGGACGTCAAATATTAAAATACATAAACCAAACCCCAGCACACACTCACAGACACACAGCAGTCACATCAACAGTTACTCATCAGCCTGAATTGTGATCCATCTCTTCTTCTCTGTCTGCTCAACAAGAAGCATCAACAGATTAACTGTAATCTCATTTACAGCAGCTAATCTGACTGCAGTCCAGCCTATGTTCCCTCAGCCCTGTCGGTCATTAAGCCAGATGTCCATAATGAAATACAAATAAAACACTGAAAACAAACAGATAATGTAAACAGTTAATTAAAATGTGTTTCCTGTGAAATCAGCACACTACGGGCCTGATTAAGCTCATGGGACTGATTGATGAAACCCACTGTGATGATGCCTGTAACACTGTGTTTGCACCTTTAGGTGATCAGCTGCTCTCACTTTCACAGCAGCTCCCAGCTGTCACACACGGAGGGCTGAGGGGAGCAGAGCGGAGATTACTGTCCTGGAGGTGGAGTCTGATGTCTCACTTTAGCCGTCCACACAGTAAGAGGATTTACTTAGACTGGAAGGGATATAAATAAAGAGGCTGCTGCAGCTCTAATCTGCCCTGTTGTCTGTCCAGTAACAAAAAAATGTCCATAAAATTAAACCTAATGTAAGAAAACGGAGTAAAACATGAGCTCCAAAACAAAACATCCACCTGGAATGACTGCCAGGAGATTTGAATCATTTTACCATTTTTAATTAACAATTATTGGTAAAACTTAATTGAAAATGCGTTATTATCAGTTATTAATTGGCAGCGGCTTTGCCTGAAAACTACAGTATCTTTCTGTATTTATAGAAACAACAACAATACTGTTTTGTCAGTAAATTACTGAATATTTACAGTAAACTGTCAAACTTTTCAGTATGAATGTACATGAAATTCCTGTAATGGCATTTTTTAAGTGCTACAATCACATATTTCAAAATAAATATATAAGAATTTAAATATAAAAATATAATGTACTCATAAAATTATAAAACATAACATGGATTAATAAATTAAATCAAATAATAAAGAATAATAATAATAATTAAACCATACAAAATATAATATGATAATTCAAATATTAAAATATAATGTTATAAATTAAATATAAAAAATATTAAGTAAGTAAAAATTAAGTAAAAAAATTTGGGATAATAAGCAAAATAAGCTCAGAAATCATATATAACAAAATTTATATTCCAACGAAAATATGATTATTTAACATCTAAAAACTGAGCAATATCTTGTTAAGTGGCTGTTTTTCCTTGTGCACCTCATGCTGACGGACTTT
>CAFUXE010000048.1:118360-147946 GCA_903364295.1 Serranus cabrilla | reverse complement strand
TATTTAAATAAAGATCTGCTCAAGTAGATGGACTGCACTGTAGATGTTAAGTACATGTATTCAATTACTGCTTTCTTGAAGAAATTAGACAAAAAAATGGACATATAAGGAAAGGAAATCAGTTAATTTAATTAAAATGCTTATCTTGTGAATGAAATGTGTCACATACATACAGTAACATTAGCAGAATTAAATCACAGAAATAAACTTTTATTCATGTGATGAGATCTAACTCCTGAGGTTTTGGTCAGATATTCAAAATTCATTCAGTTGTATCATTATTTCCATGCTGTTTGTCTTCTTAAAAAGTTCATTTTTTCAGTTTATCCGCTTATAAAATCTTATTTCTGGGTTCTTTGCCCTGTTTGTAGTGCATTTCACCTCACAGCAGCTTTTAGACATGTTACTGTCATTTACTGACAGAAGGAAACGACAAGGAAGCTCCTTCTTTCAATGTAAAGCCAATGGAGAGAATATATGGTGTGTAAGCCTGTCTCCTACAGTAACATGGTTAAACAGCGCCCCCCTGTGGCCGTATGGCGGAACTGCACATAAAAAGACAAAATAGTTACCTGACCTGCTTCTGTTTCTGGACTTTTACAGCAAAAAGGACGACAAGAAAGATGAGAAGAAAGATGACAAGAAAGATGAGAAGAAAGATGAGAAGAAGGATGAGAAGAAGGATGAGAAGAAGGATGACAAAAAAGATGACAAGAAAGACGAGAAAAAAGATGACAAAAAGGACGATAAGAAAAAGGATGAGAAAAAAGAAGAACCGTAAGTACCAGCAGTAGTGGAACGTGACTGTCAATTTTGAGATACTTTTTCAATTCATTTTAGAGGCAAATATTATGCATTTAAGCTAATAACGTATATTTATATAGAAAATATACACACACATACAATTAGCCCTACCTGGACAGCAGGAAAACCAATATTATATTTAGAATATATATAACAACTTACATACTTTTGATACTTTAAGTGCATTTTGATGCCGATACTTTTGTACCATAGAAGTATTCAGATCCCTTATTTAAGTAAAAGTATTAATACCCACACTGTGAAATTACTCCACGACAAGTAAAAGTCCTGCATTCAACTGACAGCATCAAAATGTATTTAAAAGGATCAAAAGTATATTGTTGGATTGTTATTATTGGTGCATTCAGATAAGCAGTATTTTACTGTTGTAAAGGTGGTTAAATCCTGACCTGAAGTAACTAAAGCTGGCAGCTAAATGTAATGGAGTAAAAAATACAATATTTGCCTCAAAACGTAGTGGAGTAGAAGTATAAAGTGGCAGAAAATGAAAAAACTCAAGTGTGAATGTCTCTTTGTAGCTATAACTGATTGTAACCTTGTGTAGTTTCCATCTTCAGTACTGAGACCTTTAACCTTTACTGTGCTGAGTAGAAACATGTGTTTTGCTTCTCTCTCAGGAAGGAGGTGTGGATCATGGACCCGGCCACAGATACATACTATTACTGGTTGTGCACAATATCCATCCCAGTGTTCTACAACCTGATGCTCCTGGTGGCCAGGTCTGACTTCACAGCGTTTTGAATTTCATCTTTACTTGTTGTTGTGTCAAAGATCTTTGTCATTGTTTTTATCTGCCTCCCTTCTAGGTCTTGTTTTAATGAACTGCAGAGTTATTATTTAACAACGTGGCTGGTTTTGGACTACGGTTCCGATGTCCTTTACGCCATTGACACCTTTGTAAGACTCAGAACAGGTTGGTTGAAAGAACGCTGCTGAATTTGTCAAAGGAAACTTTTAAGTATGATAATAACTCATTCTAATGTGTCAACAGGTTTTCTGGAGCAAGGTCTTCTTGTAAAGGACGAGAAGGTCTTGAAAGAAAAGTACAGGAAGACCCGCCAGTTCAGATTAGACGTCATGTCAATCTTTCCCACAGATATCGTATTCTGCTATGTTGGAATTAACAACCCAGAGTGGAGGTTCAACCGTCTTTTAAAGTTAGGCCGACTCTTTGAGTTCTTCGACCGGACTGAAACTCGAACAAATTTCCCCAACATCTTCCGAATTGGAAATCTTGTACTTTACATCATCATCATTATCCACTGGAATGGTTGCCTCTACTTTGCCATCTCCAAGACGCTCGGCTTTGGCACAGACACCTGGGTTTATCCAGACATTAAAAATCCTGTGAACGGTCGCCTGTCGAGGCAGTACATCTACTGCTTTTACTGGTCCACTCTCACCCTGACCACCATTGGTGAGACACCACCTCCAGTCCGAGACATTGAATACTTCTTTGTGGTAGCTGACTTCCTCACTGGGGTTCTTATCTTTGCTACAATTGTCGGCAACGTTGGTGCCATGATTTCCAACATGAGTGCTGCACGTGTAGAATTCCAGGCTAAGATTGACTCTATCAAGCAATACATGCAGTTTCGAAAGGTCACCAAAGACCTGGAGGTGAGGGTTGTGAAGTGGTTTGACTATCTGTGGACAGAGCAGAAAACCTGCGATGAGAAGCTGGTCCTGAAGAACTTGCCGGACAAGCTCAAGGCTGAAATAGCCATCAACGTCCATCTGGAGACTTTAAGTAAAGTGCGCATCTTTCAAGACTGTGAAGCAGGTTTGCTTGTTGAGTTGGTCCTTAAACTTCAGCCTCAAGTTTTCAGTCCTGGGGACTACATCTGTAAGAAGGGGGACATTGGCAGGGAAATGTATATCATCAAAGAAGGAAAGCTGGCTGTGGTAGCAGATGATGGGGTTACCCAGTTTGTGGTCCTCAGTGACGGGGCATACTTTGGAGAAATCAGCATCCTTGGTATCAAGGGCAGTAAGGCAGGAAACCGAAGAACAGCCAATATCCGAAGCGTGGGCTACTCCGATCTGTTCGCCCTGTCCAAAGACGATCTGATGGAGGCACTCGTTGAGTATCCCGATGCTAAATATGTGCTGGAGGAGAAGGGACGGGCCATCCTGATGAAAGATAATCTCATAGATGAGTCGCTTATCAATGCTGTGGATGCTAAAGAATTGGAGGGCAAAGTCGACAGCATCGGAGCCAGTTATGAGGTCATGTCGCTGAAATTTAGAAAGCTGACGGCACATTATGAATCTTCCCAGCGTAAACTCAAGCAGCGCCTCAGTAATCTGTCAAGCCAGGTCCGAACCTTTAGAGCAGACACTGACTAAAGCTTAGCTCGGCACTACTACGGCCAATCTTAGGGACCTTCAGGACCTCTGAGGTCCTCCCATGGCATTAATCTGTGTACTCACCAAATGGCAAATGAGAGAATACAGAATATGGTCGAATGTGAAGGTTGAACTTTATTGACAGATATTCAGAGGGCCGGGTAACTCAATGTCCCTACTTAGTGTCAAAAACCTGTCTGGGTCCTGCATTAGGGTTTAGAATACCTGGTCTTATAAACTTGTTTATGTCCTTGACTTCATTTTGGAATGACATGTTCAGGAAAAGTCCCATTACAGCCGTTTATGTGCTGAACCCCAGATTTAACAAGTATGTGAGACCAACCTTTTCCGTTTACATTAGTGCTATCTGAAGCGTGATTTTAAAACTGATACTGTTGCCATACGTTCTGTTTCCTGTTTTTAAATAACTGTTGAACTGATTTGTCAGTCTGTGTCTTTTTCCATCTGAAGCAGAAACGAACCAACAAATAAGTCTCGGAAGTTCTGAATTTTAGAACTAAAATGTAAGCTAACGTTACTGTTAACAGAGGGGAAGAGAAATCAAATGTTGAGCACAGTACAGTATGTGGCTTGTCAAATTGTAAATGAACTGCAGTTATATCTGAGTAAATATTCTTATAAGTTTATGATTGCAATTGCAAGTCCCAGGTGTCCTTCAATGCAGCATGATGTTCATTTTGTAAATGATGCATTCAGCGTAAAGTAAAGCAGGTTTTCTGTAGGTGGGGCTGGAACTGTCATGTAAAAAATGTCCCAAAATTGTGCAGAATAACAGCTATAAGGACATAAATTATAAAAATGAAAATGCAAGATGAATTTCTCTTATTTAAAAAAGAAATTGGAATAAAATGGAATCTTTCTATACAACTCTTTTTCAAGTGTCATGAATATTAGAAAACATCACTGATCTCAACATGCTAAACATACATGCTACCCTGTTGAATTAAGTGATTTTAACAGAATTATCACAATTTTAGGCTTCATTTTGGTTACTTTTTTCGATAACGCTTTAAAGTTTGACGATAACGCCTGTTTTTTCAGTTTCTTTCTATGATATTTTTGGCGATCCCTTAGAGAAAACACATGTTTACGGTTCATGTTATTGTGAAAATATTCCTGGTCCAGTAGTTTGAGGAGTAAGAGGATTGGGATTATTAACAGTGAACAATAACACCCATGAATCATACATTACTAACTTAAACATTTTAACAGACGATCAATGTGGACTCAAATCAGGATCATAAGACAATGCAAGTTGGAAAAAAGCTGTCATCTTTATTTAGCATGTTTTCACAACACTGAATACTTGTAGCCTTTCATCAGTATGTTTCTTTTAGAATGTAACTGTTAAGTCAAACCAATCGATGAAAACTGCTTCCCTTTCCAAGATCAGCTCGACCTTTCACCTTTTATCTTCACTAGGCTCTTTCACATGTCCACATGAGCAGCATCTTCAGCATTACAAAACGGAGGTACAGAGTAGAGTTAAACAGCTGAAACCAGACCTGGACTCAACAAGCGCTGGGAGTAATCTTTGTTTTACCCTAGGCAGTTCCACAATGCCACATTTCCATGTACTCCTTAGGCTAAAACATGCAATGTAAAGTACTCTCCAGCATTGTTTTTGCCCAGGTCTGGCTGAAACCATGACGATAAGAAAGTAATGGACAGAAAGAATGGCTCAGGGTTGTTGATTACTGCTGTGGTTTAGTGGCATGTTGTGGGCACCATCACGCTCACAGGCTGAGCAGTGTTTAAACTAAACAAAACAAACAAAAAAAACAAGTCCTCTTGCAGACAGATCACTAGGAACCTCGTGGTTAGACAGTCTCTGAGCGACAAGTCACAGTTTCAGTCTCCGAAGACAACAACCATCACTGAAAGTACCTAAACCCTGAGAGCTAAGTGAGATAAACCAGTGTGGTGATCCATTTCCTAAACCCCAACAGGTGAAATTAAAGTTTTTCTAAGTTCCTTTTTCTCTTTCAATAAAAAATGAAGACATGACTAACATAACTTGTTAACATGCAATATATGTACCTCGTGTTTACAGCGAATGGAGATATTGAAACTTTTAGTCCCATTTCTAACATGGGGAAGTGGTGAACATCGGCAGAAAAGAGTACTACAACAACAAACACTTAAAAAATCCAACAACAAAAAAATTCACCTGCTAAAATTGATGGGGAAAAAAAACATTTCCTACTTCACCTGTTCTTAAGTAATGTCCAATACCCATACTCCTATTGTATTTAGTATGCCAGAAAAAAACAGTATGGGATCATACTTTCAGAACAGGAACAACAGCCCAACAATCGCACACTATTTTTTTTTAACCTCAGATCACATTGAGTGAACTTCTTAATTGAAACATTGGTGTGTAATATTCAAGTTGTCTTCAACAGATGTTGTGTCTTTTTAACAATATATCTTCACTCTGGATGTGAAATGGCAACAAAGCAGTGGTGACTTATGCTGAAGTAGTGGGTCGCAACCCAACGCATACTGCACAAAACGGTACATACGAAAAATAAGAAGAAAAAAGGATGCGATGTAGAACTGACCCTTAGAAAATGGATCACCGGACTTTTTCCTCACTTGCTTTTCAGGGTTTCCATAGAAAGCACGACAACACACAGAACACCCAACCTGTCCCGACTGCTGTCATCTCTGTGAATATCTCAAACGCCAAAGAAAATAACCATAGTCACGTTATAACAGGTGTTAACGTCCTCCTTGATTTTTCTCCAGCTGTCCACTGACTCTCGGTCCATGACCTTTGACCTCTTCCCAGTGGATGCTGTGAATGGTTTTGGTCTTTTTTGGAATTTCCTTTTTCTCAATTAGTCTTTTGATGGTCTTTGAACCGCATAAAGATCAAGGAGGACCTCCATGATGGTGATTGAAGATCTGTACATTGGTCAAGTTATGTCAACTGATTAGGACTATGAGTTGTGGTTGAAAGCTCCGGAAAGCAAATGTAAAGATGAGGGGAAACTGTTAAGACAGCTTTACAGCAGGGTGCAGGGTTAGCCAAGTGGTCAAATAGATTTTTTCCAAGTTTTCAAGCCACTTATTTGGAAATAAAACCAAAGCTAAATGTCACAGGACTGGTGTGTTTGCACGTTTTTGGTCCATATTTTCGATGATTGTGTCCAAATGTCTGCTATGGTTTTGAACTTTGGGTGGATTTTTCACACTGTCCAAGGTCACCAGTTGAAAATCTAAAAGCTTGAGTTGTGTTATCCATCAAAATAAACATCAAGTCTTTTTTAAAATGTCTTTGTCTGAGTGAAGCTACACGGCGCCGCCTCAAAAAGATCATTTACCTCGGACAGAAAGTGATGCTAACTGTGATGGTTCACAAAACTCGACCAATCTGCCGACTGATTTTCATACTGTTTACTCACCAGTTACTTGATGTGCAAAAAAGGTCAATCTGATTTTATTTTCAAATAAGTGTTTATTAATCTGGTTGTTGCGTTCAAAACCGGTTTAGGTGTTTGACGACCTGTGCACTCTATGGAGCGTCATCAGTGACTCAAACAGGTATTCAACCCAAACAACAACAAAGAAGAATAGAGAGAACTGCCTGTTCTGTGGGAGGATGATTTCACAGTTGCTATTCCAATCAATGTCGTAAAAGTGATGTTAAACACTTTCTGTGAGATGTTTCATAAGACAGTGGTTACACCTGTTTTTATTCTCAATGAAGGTCACAGATCCAAATAGAAATCTGATCACAGTG
Organism: Serranus cabrilla; assembly: GCA_903364295.1. Lineage (NCBI taxonomy): Eukaryota > Metazoa > Chordata > Actinopteri > Perciformes > Serranidae > Serranus > Serranus cabrilla. Next base: position 141,003 of record CAFUXE010000048.1, on the reverse strand, counting down.
ATGTGTCCACACAGCAGAGAAGACAATCAATATTAATGTTATCTCTATGCATTCAGTACAGAGGTACAAAGGTCCAGCACGTGTTTAGCTGAGCTTAGCACAAAGAGTGGAAGCAGTGGGGCACAGTTAGCCTCGCTAAACTCAAAGACACAGTAGCCGTGTTTCCATTAAAGTCAAAGTGAATTTTGAAGTGAAATTTTAAAATGTCACATAGAAGAAAATGTGAATTTCCATCAACCGGTTTTAGACCAAATAAACAAAGCTGGTTGGGCAACTTATAATTATTCTTTTGCGTTTTCCGTTATGCGAGTTCAAAGTTCGCGACGTCAGTCAGAAAAAGCATTTCCATCTCCTGTTAAGTGCATCAAATATTCTTTGAACAAGGCAAAAACCACCTCAACCGAGCACATTTTCTCAAGTTTTATCGAATTTTGGTGTTTAATCAAGCACAGAAATTCCTTAATGGAAACACGACTAATGGGAAAGCTATGGAGAGGGCTAGGTTATTTGTTTCTGGCTGCTTCCGGCCTTTGAGCTGCCATTTTTCCTTTAGTATAAATATCAGAGAGAGATCAAATCAAAGCACAGATTTACACTGATATTATTTCCCATTGTGGGTCTAACAGCAAAGGAAGGACTGATAGGAACATATCACGGACTTCAGGATTGACTGACCCTGGGCTGCAGCTTTGACACAATCAGATATTCAAATTGTGCTGAGACTACCGTCCGATCACAGCGTCGGATGGTGTTGGATTAAAATGACAGGTGTAACCAGAGCCAGAGATCAGTGACTGTCTGAGGGGTTCCAGATAAACAGGGCGTATATTGGACAGACTGAGCCGTCGAGTCACACAAGCCAGAATTAGACAACACAAAGTGCTTACTGGGGTTTCACCTATCGACTGACAGTATAGGTTGGCACAAGAAGAGCTCTACGTTTGTATCTGAGAACATCATCAGTGACCGGTCTACATGCGTACATCCTCCAAAACGTGCACGATACGGCATCGTAGTCCCAACCGCACTGATATATAAATACTGTTTTATTTAGAATCGTCAACACAGGAAGACATGGAAATAAAATGCTTCAAACAATCGTGGCAACCTGTGGCCAAAAAACAAACATTCTGAAAATGTCTAAGTGCACTTACACAGCTCTGACAAGATTTTAGTCTAACCTGCGGTGCCCCCCCACCCCCCCACCCCAGGAAAAAAAGGCCCAAAACAAAAACAGCTATTCAATGTGCTATTCTGGACCAGATTACAGTAACTTTCTAAATGCTTACCTTGATCAAAAATGGACTTTGTAGAAACAATAACCGATGGCTGTGAGTGGAATGGTCTTTCTTCTGCTGGGAATACAATATTTTGTAGTAAAGTCTACTCTAAAACTAGATTTTCTCTGTCAACGGTCTGCGAACAACAGTTCAGGTCTACTTAAACACATTTTTGTTCAATAGATGGGCTTTATATTGACTTGTTAATGCTTTGTCCCAAATTTACATAGATTAATATTAACCCTCCCCCCTTTCCCAAAGTAGGGAAGCTATCACAACAGGCAGGCATGAAAAATAACCCATTTTAACCTTAAAATAAATAATAAGGAAAATGATCCTCTCTGTACATAAAAAAAGACGGGGATGCTGCTGCACATTCACGTAATGTGGATGTGGGGGTGGAGGTCTCTGTGCTTACACTGACTGATGTGGGATGATGCAGGCACAGTAGAAGAACTACTGGAGCGCTCTATTGGAACCATTCCTCCTCTTTCATTATCCTCAAAACATACTCTGGTCTGTCTTTTGTCACCTTTTAGATTGTGTCTGATACAGGAAGGGCGGGGCAGGGTTTGATGGGCTTTCTGAGAAGGAGTCCGTTTTGCTGTGTTTGGAGCAGGGGCTCAGAGCATGCCAAACCCTTTGGCATAGGTGATGGCTTTCAGCAGTCTCTCCCTCAGCTTCTCCCTGCTGCTGTACTCGGGCAGCAGCAGCACGTTAAAGCAAGTGTGAGACGTCGGTAACCTGCCGAGACAAAACACAAAGCTGACCGTCTGCACCACACAAAGAGCCTGAATGGACTCATGATTGTTCCTACACGAAACTGTCTGATGACTGTAAACAAACAGAATGAAGCGTCTCAGAGAAAAGGCTCATGGAAGAGAAGTTCTCTGAAGACAACGTGATTAACACATTATGGACTCAGTGCTACTAGTGTCTAACTGAGTATGGTCATTATCTCGTTGTGTTGTGTTTCCATTAAAGTCCAAGCAAATTCTGTAGCAAAATTTTGAAATGTCACATTAAAGAAAATGGGAATTAGGGACGTTTAGAGAGAGGAAACAAGGCTGCATAAATTTACTTTCATGTACGTTTCTGGTGTTTCCATCAAGCTTTTCTTATAGAAATTTGTTGACTACAGTTAGTCAAAACAAAAAATGAGAAAGGATCAATTTTTTGCTTTTTTATCATCCCATTAGGACTGCTGCAGCTCCCTGTATACCGGGATTAGTCAACCACCGCTGTCCCGTCTGCAGCTGGTCCAGGACGCCGTAGCCAGGCTCCTGACGGGCACCTGGGATTCTGGCCTCTCTCCACTGAGTACCGGTCCAGTCCAGGTTTGATTTTAAGCTTTTTCTCTTTGTCTATAAAGCCCTAAATGGGCGCTTTCAGTTTATGCTGCTTCACTTAAACTCTGGTGCTGTTAAATTCTTGTTATGGTTCTTTTGTTCGCTTGTGAACGCTCCAATCGTACTCTGATTTGGACCAAAACAGCCAGTTTGAGACGACTTGCAAGTCCTTTTACTAACGAACCTTACTGTGGTTCAATTGCACTGTTAATTAATCTGACCCAATCACAGGAAATGAACCAAAAAGCAGCAGAATGTGGACGAGTCCTACGTGACTTATTTGGACTGATCCAATGTTTGCTTGACAACAACACTTTGAGTACATTTCCAGCCCTTCGAATCCGCAAATGTATTATTATTTTTTACTTGGTCCACTTACATTTATGCACTGTGAAAGCAAACCTGACAAAAACAAAGTCCGGTGACACCGAGTGGTCAGTATAACATAAGAGACGCTGCGTGTGGCTCACCTGTCAGTGTCAGGGCCGTTCTTGGCGATGATCATCTTCAGCTTGCCCAGCCCACCCACGGGTGCTCTGTCAGTGCCGGTGGTGAACTGCAGGAAGAGGCGCTTCTGCTCCTCCCCAAACGAGTGCAATGTCTCCCAAAACTCCCTGCGATGCAAACACACAGAACCGACATTTAGAAAGAGAAAAGATGGCAGAACAGAAACACTCACACGGGGACGATTTCTTACTTTATGATTCGAGAATCTCTGTTGTAGCCTCCGTCGTATTCTGTTGTTTCTTCAAGTGCTAGGAAGTCCAGGTTCTGTGACGAAGCATGGGAGGAATGAAACATTAGAGCACATTTAAATGACTTTTTGTTACGCTCAAATATCTGGGGACGAGTCTCACCCTGCTCCCACAGATCAGGAGCTCGATCTCTTCTGGTCTGAACAGGTACTTGAGCGGAGACTCGTTGGTGACCATGTGGAAGCCTCTCCTGAAGGCTTTGAACTGCTTCTCCACACTTTTGTTCAGCATGTACTCTGCATACTGGGCCACAAACTCCTGTGAAAACACACATCAACAGGTAACAGGAAACGCTGGAAGAACATGGAATTATCTTTTGAATTCTTGCAGAGCTTCGATGTATTACTGATCAAACAGTAAAAAGAATTTAAAAAAACATCTTCCAGCTACTCCAGTTAATTGAAATCTTTTTGCCAGACTGCCAGCTATACATGTTTTATAAGTCATTATCCAGCAAAAGGAAAATTACTTAGTAATTTCATTGAATTTAATTAAGTTTCTCAATGAAATGCACTATTTCCATTTGTCCACTGGGGGGCACACTGTCCTAACAGGAGGAACAGTCAGCCATGCTGTTCATGCAGAATAGGAGAAAAGGTAGACACAGAATTATGTTTTTTCTAAGAAAAATTGACCTGTATCTATTTGTTCAAAGAGATAAATGGGCTAATTTCAGTGCTCAAGGAATATAACACTATGGGACTCATTATGCTGACAAATATAAGAACATCAGAAGACGAGGCTTCATGTTTTCTGTTTGGCTCACCTTTCTGTTTTCATTTGTGACTGGAATCTTGTCCCCATTTTCCCTTAAATCATACATGAGTGGGTTCCCAAACAGGTCCGTCTGGGAAATCTGGAAAGTGATCATCATGTCGTCCTCCACGCTGCCTTCGTACTCCAGCAGCTCCTTCAGACTCTGGTAAAGGACCTTTCCAGCACAATGAGATATCATGTTAGCGTTGCTAATCATGTGACAAAAGAAATCGCAACATTTGAGGTCGTTCTTACCGGGTTGGCATCAGCCAAGTCCCTGAAAGTTCCTTTCTTGCCCATCAGCTTCCTGTAGACCACCATAGGAAAATGGACATCCAGAATACAGTTGTTATAGATGGCCAGGCCGAGAACGATGCCGATCAGAGTGTACTGGCCCTCGTTTTCGAATGATGACGGGTTGAACCAAAATAGCTTGGTGCCCTCGTCGTATGTGAACATGCCTGCAGGGGGAAAGACATGGAAAAGTGTAAATGAATAGAATAGTCTGGTAAATGTTGAGGATTTGAATGATCAGAGCTTCCTCTGCTGCCATCCAGTGTAATTAACATTTAGCCTGACTGTGCTGTCAGCAGCCAGTCAGGAGAGAAGCTTCACACAGCTGAACTCTGACCACTGACTGCTCATTCACATCTAAACTGTAATGACGAAATAAGTCTGGGCTGTCAACAAATAAAACAATAAAAACATCAATAGAAGAAAGCCGGAATCCAAAGCATGGATCAATTATAATTGGATATGTTAGTCAATATTACAGTGAAACAGAATCTGACTAGATGCACCGTCTATAAAGACGCCCTCAACTGTGACTAAACAAATGTGGCTTTATTACGTTAAAATGTATACATGATAGTAAGAATTTTTTTTTTTATCAAGTATCATAGCTGTTCTCTTTTCCCCAGTTTGGAGACACGCAGACTTTTTATAAAGATGGAAGGCTGGAAAGCTCCCCAAAAGTGAAGCTAAAATACCTCCACTGGTGGCTAGCTGCAGTACATGTCAGAAATTAGCTGATTGGACATGAACCAAACTAAAATATCTGAGTACACGTCAAATATATTTTCCAGAAGATGCTTAATGTCATTTTTATGTAGTTCTTACCACACTGGTGTGTGTTCAAGTGATAATTTTCTGCAAAGTTTGGTTTTAATTAGTCATTTGATGCCATTAAACTGGGGATAAACTATTGAATGGGTGAATGGGTGGGACCTCCATACTACGGCTCCAACAGCTAATCACTACTGCGCAGACTTTTGCGCCAAAAAAAAAAGATAGCAGCTCACACATCTGTGATATTTTGGCTTTCTGTCTGTACGGAGCCTTTCAGACCCTTTTAATGTATTAAAGGCACAGTTGGGGATTTTGGACATTAGGTTGTATGACATTCTTGCTACTTTGCTTCTTAAAAAAGTCAGTAAATACAAACACAGCCAGCCTGTTTTCAAGAAAGAAAATAAAGCCAAGTAAAGTTGGTTTCTGATATGCACAAGGAGCATTGCTTTGTGGTGGAATGTGTGACCTTTGGGGAGTAAAACCTTGTAGTTTCTGACCTACTAGCTCGCCAGAACCAGCCAGAACTCCAACACCGGAGCTGGGAACGTGAGAAAACCCACGCTGACAAACTCCACACAGAAACTTTTAACAGAATGGTTTCAAACTTTTCAATATCTGTCCGTTGTCACATGTCAGCCCACTTTCCTTCCCAACATATCCCGTCTTTGCCTGGACTGTAAACTTCTGATTAAACACAAAAATGCCAACAAATAAAACACATTAAATCGAATTGCAATTAAGGATAAAATGTCTCACTGATCAATGCTGAAACTGCCACTGCCACAAAGCAATTATGTCCCACTTAAAGTGAAAATGAAAGCACATGCTCAAGGTTATTACCCCAACTGTCCATTGTAAATTCCCAGGACATTTGGAGCGTTATTTCCTGTTGAACTTCAACATGATCACTAACGGTGACCACACAGTTTTACAGAGTAGACATGTCAGGTAACCAGCTTTGTCTTCACTGTTAGAAAAGGTTTAGATCATTTGATTAAACCAGCCTTGCATAGAATATCATAGAATCTGTTGAAAATAGGAATGAAAACTGCCAAAGTTTTCTTTGTACAGCCCACAAGCCGTGTACAAACGCAACATGTTTAAAAGTTTTAAAATAATAGTTTAATTCACAGAACGAAAAAGTTATCCAACACCTAAATCACCCGAGTGAAGAAGCAATTTCCTCCCTAAACTTAACAACTGCAACTAAATGCTTGAGATAACAAGAGATCAGTTTGCTGTGGAGACAATTTAGCCCGCCCTTTGCAGAATTGCTTTAATTCAGCCATAAAAGAGGTTTTTCAGGCATGAACTGCCCGTTTAATGTCCTGCCATAGTGTCTTAATTGGACTCTGTCACACCAAAATACTCATTTTGTTTCCTTTGAGCCATTCAGAGGTGGACTTGTGATTCAGATCACAGACTGATGCCCCTCGCAATTTTCTAGTAAAGAGCAGAATTCATGCTTCTGCCAATAATGGCAAAACATGAGACGAATCTTTATGTTCCTCTTGGTTAGCAGTGGTTTAGTCTCTTTCTTATGGTGGAAGCAAAAATGCTGAGACGGGTGAGGATTGCAGTTTCAGATTTAGTCAATGTATTCTGAAAGCAGGCCCTTCCTCAGAAGATCGACCACATTTGAAGATCTGAAACTACTTTTTCACAGCACTGTAATGGCCTGAAATGAGCTACTGCTTTAATAAAACTGTCATCACTTAAGTGAGACACATTCCAATTTCAACTCTTAATTAAAAAGTAATCATCACATGTGTTTCCTACCAATATCGGGGTTGAAGATCTCCTCCACCACCAGCTGGAAGAACTCTTTGGAAACACCTCCTTCATCAACACCTTGTTCTCCTTCAAATTCCACGTACAGCTGCTTCTTCAAGTCTGCAGGATTCTCCATTGCTATCATTTCCAGCTACAGAGAGAAACAGAGCAGTGAGATGTGCTTCAAACTAAACCAAATGTATTCAAAAAGAGGCGTTAAATTGCATGTACTGAAGTGGCACACGTACCCTGACCAGAGCATCGTCGATGATGTGGTCTCGCCGCACTTTGAGCCTCAGGTATGGATTGAGCTGCTGACCCTGCACTAAACTGTAGAGCACGGTTATACGCCGCTCGCTGTACATGCGGATGCGGTTGTCGTAATAAAGACCCAGGTTCTTGGTGACGGCGTTGAGGATGAAGGGACACGTCATGAAGGAGAACTTGTTCTCAGTTTCAACCTTAAAGAAAGTGTAGTCCTTGTCCATCTCCAGCACCTCGTTCAGAGGCTCATTGACAAACTCCTCGAAGAGAATGAGCGGCCGTCTGCAGTCGTTGGTGCGGATCCCCAGCTCCGTCTCCAGCGGGTCCACCCGGGGGCCCTTCTTGTTCCGCCGCTCCTCGCCCAGCAGCTCCTGCAGGGTGAGCTCGCTGGACTCTGGGATGGGCTCCTCGTCCTCTTCCTCGTTGTGCTCCATGTCGAGGTCGCCGCCCAGCACGTTTGCATAGTAGACGATCTTCAAGCACTTGGTGGACGCCACCACTGCGTCGTCGTCGTTGACCAGGTTGCGGCTGTTGAACTCGTTGCTGATCACCTTGTAGGTGATGAGCTGCTGGAAGGTCTCCACCATGCGGCGAATCTGCTCGGCGCTGTAGTGGGACCATAAGCGGGCCAGCTTGGCCTGAGCTGCCAGGGGGAGTTTGCTCATGGCCTTGCAGAACTGCGGGAGGGCGATCTCCAGGTACTCTGGGCTGTGGAGATTGCTGTTTTCCATCACTATAACAAACAGGTTCAGGTAGTTTTGGTCTCTTGAATACACATTGTGGTACGTCAGATCGCACTCTACGTTGGGTGAGAGGTAGACCAGTGCATTCAGGAAGGCGGCTTCTATCTTCTCATTGGACAGCAGGCGCTCGTAGACCCGCCGCACAGCGTCGATGTCCACCGACACCTCGTCGGGGCCGAGCTTTTGGACATCGTTTTCCCCTGAGGAGCCCTCTCCGAGCCTCGATGATGAAGAGGAGGCAGGGGAGTCCTCCTCCATAGCTGTAGCGGAGCAGGCGGCTGCCTCCTTCTCGTCCTCGTCTTTGTCCTCATCCTTACCTTGGAGGGACTTGAGCTCCTCCTTGGTGTGAGGTTTGGACCTCCGGAAGCTCTGCACCAGGCCCTCGGCGCTGGAGAACACCCTGCCTATTACCCTGATCAGAGGGGAGTAATCTTCCTTCTCTCCGCAGATGTCCAGGATCTCGTACACTTTCTCCTCTGTCAGGTAATTTACATCTACGAACAGAATCAAACATTACATGGTTGAAGCAAAATCTCCACAGGTGATAAACTGTGTGAATCTAACAGCACATTACTATTTAGTTCCTCTGGCACCAACTCACCTTTGAAATTGTCCCGCACAGAGTGGACATCTTTATGGTTCAACTTCCTGTTGCTGCAGGCGGAGTTGCTGTGCGCGCTGCTCTCCAGGTAGGCGGAGGCCGTGCCTTTCTTTGAGGGGTGGGGGTCACATAGCTTAGCGTTGACCTTGTAGAGTTCCAAGGCCTTAACCGCCGCCGCGTTGTTATCCATGCGGTTGAAACCGAGTGATGAGGCACACCATGAGTTGGAGCATGACTCATTCCCACAGCCCTCCGTTAACTGGTGGTAATAGCGCTCTATTAGATGTTTGGCAGCTGCTCGCTTCCTGCGTTCAGAGGGAAGGCACAACAGGTTTAAGTTCCAGCAGGAATCAAATTTTTCACCATAAATATATAATCTGGCACAGAGCCTGAACATTATATCGAAATATCTGTATCCATCAGTATCAGTGTCATGGTATCCAACATGAAAACCTTTATTGCAGGACATACAGTGCAGAAAAATATACTTGTGATGATTTGGAAATTGTTTCATAAAAATATTTTATTTTCTATTTATTCTCTACTTAAATGGTCAGCAATTGACTGATTTACTGATGATTATTTATTTCATTTATTCTTTATTTTCTGGTTTTTAATTTCTAGAATTGGTTAATATAATGTATATTATTGTTAAATATTCACCTATAAAGATCTTGATGTAAGAAATTTGCCTTCCAAGTACATTTGCATAGTCACATCAGTGCAACTTTGGTGCACAATTGACATAGAAAATGCTTATTTTCCAAATTTCTAATATCAGTTTAAAAAAATCCTACATCAGTCTGGCACTAATACGTGATGAATGATAGATATGAGAATGATTCCCATGTTGTTGGCTTACTAATAAGTTTCCATTTATTTATAACAAGTCAGGACAGCTGTATGGCTGCAGTTTTGGTCATGAGTGGTGAGTGTTAAAAATACAGTGCATCAACAAACATATCACCACTGGACTTTGGCTGGCTGACCTGCAGCATCCGTGCTTTTCCTTCTCAGGAAACCTCTATATTATAAAGCCTCAAGTCGGGTATCTCTATAGAGAGCAAATATGCCAGTAGATTTGCTGAGATATACCACTTCATAAATACCGGCCTCACAAAAATAGGTGCTCTTTGGATCCAAGAACATATCATAAGACCAAAGAGAGAGAGGGGTCAAAGACACACGGCTTTGTTCTGTAAATGGGAAATTTCAGAAAGATCTCTTTTTATATGTAAAGCTTATTTACAAGTCAGAAACTGGTCATTACTGTAACTCTCACATGATATAATTGCAGCATTGTAGCTGAAATGATGACACCAGTATCAATTTAATTAAATAAATCCAAAAATCATATTTCCTACAGTATGAAATTATTAACACAAACACTACAGTTCACCAAAAATATTTTTGATGAAGCCGTCATTAATTTCAGCAAGAAAGTTCACCATTGACAAAAACAATTTAAACTCTTCTTAAAGCACTAGCTTTGTCCAGAGCTTTCAACCAGATCTGTTAGTCTTCTTCATTGCTGATGAAGACCGTCTGCTGAACTGCATGACTTCCTGAATAATTAAAATGATCTTTGGCCTGTTTAAAATAATCAATGCTACCTAGAGCTCAACACTGAAACAACTTTTTTACTGCTGGTGTCACTTTTTGTTGCAAACCTCAATGACTATGGTTCACCCTGCACATATAACATGGTTATAAAAAAAATAATAAGAAAAGAAAAGAACAGACACTTCTTGTGTTGGTGTGTAAGGGTGGTTTAAAATACATTTTGGACAGACACAACTAACAGAAAATGAGTTTGACTTACATTCGGCTTGCTTCTGGGTTTTCTATTTCAGGCTCCTCGTATTCTCTAATTGAACAACAGACAATAAGGATAAGAACTACAGCAGAGGTCATGCTGTGCTGCATTGACATGAATGACACTTATAACCAACACTCATGCCTTCCTGCCGATTGCATCAGACACTCGGGGACAGCATTAAAAGATATTTTCATTTTCACAATGCGTGTTACTTGGGGACAGAAAATGACAATGCTAGCTTAAAAAGCAACATTAGAGTCGGTGTGTGGTAGAGCCGGGTTAGCCTTATAGTGATTAGGGTCACAGTCTGTGTATTCTGTCAAATGTGCAGCTATAGTTAATAAGCTGTTAGTGATGGGTAAAATAAGCGTCCAGTTTTATCTGACGTTGGAAGAAACCAGAGGAACCTGCACATCCTGACGCTGAATTAGCAGGCTAATATAGCCAAGAACTAGCTAACCCGCTGGCCTTATTTCAACTATTATTCATGCAGAACTGACGTATCGAAAGTAGAAACAATGTTCACGTTTTAACCAACAAATGCCTGCTGTGAACTTTGTCTAATTATTCTAATAAAACAAGACAGCGTTAGTATCCACAGAGCTACCAGCAACACCTTGGTAGCTATCACTTTCAGTGGTCCTCCTAGCATCCCCGGTATCCCCGACTCTTTCCTGCTGGCGTCCCTACCTATATGATCCTGCTGCGGGGCTTGTCTCGGCCTGTGGTGGCGCACACTCACAGTCCTCCTTCTCGTCGGGATTCATACGAGACTTTATCCTCAGTTGTTTGTGATTCTGCTGCTGTCTGTGAATGTATCAAGTCCTCCACAGGTTGATTACAACTTCAACAGTGCGATGGTTTGGGTCTAAACGGGCAGCGATGAAGGATTTTCTATTCAAAACTTCATTCACGGCCTTCCAACGGCAGGCTCTTTCCGCTGCCTGAGGTTCACCGCCGCCATCTTGACTTCAACATCAACCCACGTCCCACAATGCAATGCGTTCTAGCAGAAAAACCTGCTGGAGTGGATCATAATAACACAAGGAACTGGACTCACCATAACACCATGATCAGTGGTCATGACACGATGGCTGTGCCTTATCTTACGGAGTACTACAGTATATACACATTTTATAGATGCACAGGGCCGTCTGCACAATGTCTATTTATTCACATATTTATATTCTATTTGTATTAGTATTTTATTAAATAGGCTATATTAGTATTATTTTACTTTTTAATCACCTTCTGCTAGGCTATCTAATATAATGTAATAGTAGAAAAAAGGCAAAATATACAGACTTGACTTAAGAAACGATACAAACTAAATAAAATATTGACTTATTTACAGTTCATATATCCTACAAACTTTAAAAATATACATGCTCAACAAATTACAGACTTAAAAAACTTAAAGTACAGGTGACAATAAATTATTATAAATCAAGGTATATGGTATACATTTCCCTGTTCATAATAGTCGATTGACCTCTACAGTATATACAGTATATGCCAATGCAGTGATGCAACAATACAATTTCCCTTTTTTCTGATGACCTTTTTGCATTTTTTCTCAGTTGCATTCATCCAAAGGTTTAATGTTGGCTCTCTATCCTATGGTTCTTGTTATGAAGTGGCTCGTGTACATCATTGCAGCTTAGGACCAGTAGAGGGCGCTATTGCCATTTGTAAGTAAGGTCGACCTGTGCACTAATGCTCTAGCCACAACAGCATGTACCCCCATGATGGTAGTCTTGTATTGATTCATCGGTATTACCTATAACGAAGTTGCAGCTCCCTGCATCTGATAATTAATATTCAGGCATATTATTGTTCCCAAACTGGAAAATGACCACCAATTAAATGTTTTAAAACTGGTAGAAGAGGTAACAAGAACCTCAAAATGTATGGTATTTTTGTTGGTTTGTTTGTTCTTTTGTTTTCTTTATTTTCTTTAGAAGGTACATGTTACAAATAAAGTTTTCAGTCAGTCTGAAAATGTATCTTTAGGACCCCTGGGGACCCAAGACAGCTGCCCGTTTATACAAAGACTTAGTGGTAAACTAAATAAAATACATAAAACCCTTTTTCCTGAGAGCTAAAAATCATATAAAATATTTCTATTTGAATTTGAATGTTTGATAAGGTAACCTAGAATAAAAATCTTTTCAAAGTAGTCGAGTTGGCGGGAAAGCAGCGGAACTGGCAACCTTCGCAATCTGGTCGGTCCGTGTGCAAACGCCGTGCGCGCGACCCTTGACAGAGCGAGCAGCGACTGACCTCACGCCACGAGGGAGACGATACACTTTTGCTTGAGAAAGTAAACCAAGTAAGTCATAGTCAACAAGTTAGCTCATCTTTAGTGTCACCTCGAGTTCGTAAAATAGTTTTAAGAACAGAGCTGATATTTTGTCGAAAATTATTTCTACTTCGGTATGCCATGTAAGCTAGTTTTAGCTAACCGCTACTGCCACGCCCTGCTAGTTAGCATGAGGTTTCGTCTGCGGCCTTCACCCTTAGCCATTATAAACTTAAGTTAGGTCTCAGTATCTCACCAAACATAATTCTAAAATTGTCTATTTGGGTTTTTAGGGAGTGCTGCTGTGTCGAGACATCTGTGGGCCTTTATCGGGAGTAAGTTAACCGAGAGCAGCGCAAGATAATTACACGCCTTGCTAGCAAAGAAATGGGTAATGTTAGCATAATGGTAGTTGACCTTGGTAAGGATGGACAAATTTGATTATATCCCACCACGTATAACTTAAATATATGGATTAGATATTCTCCTGCAGCGTAACCTAATATCGAGTGTTTAAGCTAATGTTAGCTAAAAAGCACGAGGTCGGTTGTTAACATGCCCGAGAGGTTTGGCTTACAACGTGCTAACCTGACACTTTGCAATTAGATAGTCAATGTTAAATTAGTTTTTTTTATATGTATGCAACCTTTGAGGCCCAGTAGGATCCATGTCACCAAGCGGTCGCCGGCATGAACAAACTGTCAGTCTAAAGCGACTGGAGAACATTTCCAGCATATTTGTGTTTGAAATATTGTTGTTATTGTTTTAGGTGAAAAATGGACAACTGGGATGAAGAGGTAAGCGAGTTTGTGTCCTACTTTCCTCAAACTGGCCCATAAAAGTGTCATGTGGCTGCAGGTTTTTGTTTCACACCTGATTTTAATGTACTCCTCTTTTCAGGGTACTACTTCTGCTACTAATGCACTAACCAGCCACACTTCAAATGAAGGTATGTTACCTGCTCTGCGGGCAATTTAAGGGACACTTTTTTGACACTACATTGCTAAATTAACCGATCTGTTCTTTAGCATCTGCTAAATACACTTCTTATAACTGTATAAAGCTGCAGGTAAATTTAATTATTTGTAACTATTGAAGCTGATGCATTATTGAATATTAACACCTCAGGCACACAAGGAGACTCGTGGAACACAGACGGTGGAGGATTTGGAAGGGGTAAGTATCAAAAGGATGATCACTGGCCATCTCTGCTCGGAAGAACATGTACAAAGAATGTTTTTCTATTTTTCTAAAGGTCGTGGTGGGAGAGGAAGAGGCAGAGGGGGAGGATTTAAAAACTCATTCTCCTCAGGTTGGCATGCATCTTACATCACATGACAAATTGTAAAAAACTTAATTGACTGATTCATCAATGCCAATCCTCTGGCTATTACACACTCAAATATGAAAATGATCAATAGATTGGCATGTATCCTGTCATGTAGTCATCTCAATCATTAACTGCAGCACTGTAGCTGCTTCCAGTCAGTGTGGTAGGATGTAGTTTTTGATTTAAAAGGACAAACCAAACAAAGTCGGAGGTTAAATGAACTCTTAGATGGTTTTACTCTATGGGCCTTGTTAAATAAATCTAATCTCATTTTGGTTCTTTGACCTTTGTTTTGTAGGTGGTGATGAGGGTGAAAATGGTAAGAACAGAAGTATTATGTTAACTGTTGTCAGTAGTTATTCATTCCTATGGTGCTACAGTACAAACCTGTAGTTTGTTCTTTAGATGCAGGTAACTGGAACAACAACAATGAAGGAGAGAGAGGTGGATTCAGAGGTCGAGGAGGCCGAGGTGAGACATGAACTGCTGTTAAGTGTACAGACAGGACTTGTGTTGTCCCACTTAAGATTTCTAATTTAATTGAGTGCTTTGAACTGTTTATTCCATCAGGTCGTGGTGGAGGATTTGGCCGCAGTGAATTCAACGGTAATGTTTTCATTTGTGCGGTTCTCACAATGCTGTCATCAGGCTGATTGTGAGCAACAACTGACCTCAAGATCTTTTAATCTGGTTTCACAGGAGACGGTGATGGTGGGTGTGAAAACGGTAGGTGTCATCACACAGAAAAAACCTTAAAAAATGTCTATTTAAAACTGTATTTCCCCATCAAAGGAATCCTTTTTATTTACTGTGTGTGAATATTTGTATTTCAACACTGTGTGTTCTGAACAGGGTTTAGAGGAGGAAGAGGCAGCAGAGGAGGAGGAGGTTTCAGACAAGGTATTACTTACTTCTGTCCAGCTTTCTGTTTGAAGTTACTTTTCTAAATGTATTGAAGCAGATAATTAATGGTTCATTATGTGTTGAAGGTCGTGATCAGGGTAGCCGAGGAGGCTTTGGAGGAGGTAAAGGATTACTTCTTTAACCTTTTGAAAGTTTTTATTTAATGTTCATGTTACATCTCAAGTGTATCTCCATCGCTGCAGGTTACCGTGGGAAGGATGAGGATGACTTTGGTCAAGGTTTTATTCATTTTTATATGACTTTGGCTATTTAGTTCATATTTAAAACATTTCACTGATGTGACTGACCTCCTGTCTGGTATAGGCAACGACAAAGATCCAGAAAACAGGGATGGGGGCGACGGTGACAGTAAGTGAATTGTTCAGTGTAAATATTTTAATATCCAAGTCCTGCAGTATGATGAAGCTTGTCTACTTTGACCTACAGGACCGAGGGTCACATATATTCCCCCAACCCTCAATGAAGACGAAGACTCAATTTTTTCCCAATATAAGTCAGGCATCAACTTCGACAAGTATGATGACATCTTGGTGGACGTTAGTGGAGCCAACCCACCGAAGGCGATCATGGTACGAAGTGCTGAAACAGACAAAATAAGTTAACTATCCTCTGAAGTTGGTGTATGTTGTATTCTTTGTCTAAGTGGATGATCTGCTTAGTCAACAGTTGAAACCTTTCCCTTTCAGACTTTTGATGAGGCAGCATTGTGCGAGTCTCTGAGGAAAAACGTCAACAAGTCCGGTTACGTGAAGCCAACTCCTGTGCAGAAACACGGCATCCCAATCATCTCTGCGGGCAGAGATCTCATGGCCTGTGCCCAGACCGGATCTGGTAAAACGGTGAGATATTGCCTTGATTTGCAGGTTTGCTTGTGAACAATGTATAAATGCATCTTTCCTCCTCCAGGCTGCATTCCTGCTTCCTATTCTGCAGCAGCTGATGGCCGACGGTGTGGCAGCGAGTAGCTTCAGCGAGCTGCAGGAGCCTGAAGCTATTATTGTGGCCCCAACCAGGGAGCTCATCAACCAGATCTACTTGGAGGCCAGGAAGTTTGCCTTTGGGTATGTTTCATTGTTAATTGCCAAGCAAGTAGTAAATACACCCCATAAAAATTTTCTCCCGACTTCTAATCTGACACCTGTGACTGTTGTAGGACATGTGTGCGTCCAGTCGTGGTCTATGGTGGCGTCAGCACTGGACACCAGATTAGAGAAATCTGCAGGGGTTGCAACGTGGTCTGTGGAACACCAGGCAGGCTGTTGGATATGATTGGAAGAGGAAAGGTAAACTAATCAGCAATTATCATTTTAATCAGGGTCTTAAAGTCTTTAGTTAAAGGACGAAACTATAACTGAATGGTGTACTTGCTCCAGATCGGGGTGAGTAAGCTGCGGTACTTGGTGCTGGATGAGGCCGACCGGATGTTGGATATGGGTTTTGAGCCTGACATGCGCCGCCTGGTGGGCTCGCCTGGAATGCCGTCCAAAGAAAACCGTCAGACTCTGATGTTCAGTGCCACCTACCCCGAGGACATCCAGAGGTCTGCTCCTAGATCGCCCACTTCTTTTCCTGTACAAGTGAGCTGAGCATGTATTATTAAGTGTGTGTTTTGCAGGATGGCGGCCGACTTCCTCAAGACCGACTATCTGTTCTTGGCCGTTGGTGTGGTGGGCGGAGCCTGCAGTGATGTGGAGCAGAAATTCATCCAAGTCACAAAGTTCAGCAAGAGGGAGCAGCTCCTGGACCTCCTCAAGACCACAGGTAGAGGTTTTGTTTTTTGTGGTGGTGATGATAAAACTATCCTACAGCAGGAATATATGAATACATTTCTACTGTAGTATTTCCACAATTTAAAGCCAGTACTCTACTTCTTTATGAAGCCCTGTATTTCACTGCATTTTCCACCACATGCAAATATATTTCGGATTAGTCTTGATTTTGTTGACTGGTTTTGACTGCAGGAACGGAGCGCACCATGGTGTTTGTGGAGACCAAGAGACAAGCTGATTTTATTGCAACCTTCTTGTGCCAAGAAAAGGTTCCAACTACCAGCATCCACGGGTAGGTGATGTGTCCAGGAGTCGGCGTTTCCTCTTCAGCCTGAGTGCAGATGTTAATGTGTGGTTGTCTTTCAGAGACCGTGAGCAGCGGGAGCGAGAGCTCGCTCTGGCAGATTTCCGCTCGGGCAAATGTCCCGTCCTGGTGGCCACCTCTGTAGCTGCCCGCGGTCTGGATATCCCAGATGTGCAGCACGTGGTGAACTTTGACCTCCCCAACAATGTAGACGATTATGTCCACCGTATCGGGAGAACTGGCCGCTGTGGTAACACTGGGAGGGCGGTGTCTTTCTATGACCCTGATGCTGACAATCAGTTGGCCCGCTCCCTTGTCACAGTTCTATCCAAGGTAAGAGAGCTGTCTAATAAAGAGTTTATGCTATTTTTTGACCTGCTCGAGTTCTGTGTGAAGACTAATTTCCAGTCATGTACAGAACAGGAATGTGTCTGCTTCAAATGTTTCCACACCTTGATTGACAGGCTCAGCAGGTAGTGCCCTCATGGTTAGAAGAGTCGGCATTTGGTTGCTCCGGATCCTCTGGATTCAATCCTGTCAAGAGGGGCTTCGCCTCCACAGACACCAGGAAGGTAACTGGACTGACTGTAACGTCTTAGTCACGTGTTTATTTTTCTGTACAATCTTTGAGTCATTCTGTCCTCACTGTCTGCAGGGAGGATCTTTCCAAGACAGTGAGAGCCAGCTGGTCGCTCAGGCTGCAGATGATGATGAAGAATGGGAATAGCAAAGCAGCGCATCCACACAGCATTGACCTGAGTTTTTCTTTTTTCTTTTCAGCTGTTCAGCTTGTTGTCGTTTTATAACAATATTTTTGTTTGAAAGAAAAGTCGTTTGCATTAAGCCATAAAAAGTTTAAAAAGTCAAATAAGGTGTTAAAGTGTGAAACAAGGTCAGCTTGTTGTAGTTTTATCAAAGTATTTTTGTTTGAGGTGAAAATTGTTTGTATTAAGCCAGACATAAAAAGATGTCTGGCAAAGATTCCAGACAAGATGTTAGAATGTGAAATCAGGTCCTTTTGTATGATGTGAACACTGACCTGCACATTGCAGAAGCTTTGTTTTTTGTTTTAATCATCACTTCCATTTAAAAAGGTTAATAAGGAAAAAAAACGTTAAAGAATGTCATTTCCAAACAATATTTTGTTTCTTATAAAGATAAGCAATGAATAAATGTGTTCAAAGCAAACCTTCATTTATTGTCATATGTTCAGTGTAAGGTGAGCAATTCTCAATGTTAGACTGTAGTTGTTTAGGCTTGTGGACCTTCATTATACAGACAATGGTTACATTAAGACTGAAGCTTTCATGGTGCATGTTGGTCTGGTCATCAGCTGTTTAGCCACCTCTACTCTCCACAGTGTTTGACTCTGCAGCTGAGTGTAAGGTACATTTTTGTTTTTGTGCAGTTCTGTGATTGTTCAGTTTATTTAGTTATACTGAGTTGTTGTTAGCTTGATTGCTAGCATATCAGTCATTTACCAGCTAATTGGCAATGTGATGCTAGCTCGATTGTTGGTGAAATAAGTGCTGGAGCTTAGTGTCTTTATTTACACTTCTGCTTGTAGTTTTATCAAAGTTTTTTGTTTTTTTTAGGAAGAAATGTGGGTTCGTGAATAAAAGTACATCTTTATAATTTTTTTTATATCTGAAAATCTGTTTTTCTAGTACTTATTTTCATTAAATTAAAAACCTGAAAGAAAAAACTTTCTAACCCTAACCCACTAACAATTCACCTCTGATAGATGAAACTTATTTGTTTTTAGTATGTACATTTGTTTGTTGTACAGTTTTTGGATAGTTTATTCTTCTATATATTTAAATACTTTTCAATATTTTGCATGGTGTGCTTGGTGTTTCATAGGGATAAATAAAGCACAGCAAGCTAGATGGCTGTCTCTCTAGAGAATCTTTGTGTGTGAATTAATTGGTAGCTTTCAGTATTAAACTAACTTGTCTGGTTGCTAAACCAGTCTTTCATATATCTATTGTTTCAAACGGTCCACAGCAACAGTTACTGAGGCTCACGGGTAATGTAGTCATCAGTAACGTTGGAGACAAGCCTTCAAGCTCATTCGGCCCCGCCCACTGGGGGCGGGTCCTCCCCCGTGTTCTTTGATTGGTCAGCTGAATGTTTTCCGTTTAAAACTTGCGCTTCAACCGGAAGTGATAGATAGTAAATAAAGCCGACTTCAAACTTAGCAGAAATCAATATAATACATGCAGCCAAAAAAGTGTCCGCTCCATCAGATGACAGATAGAGTTTAGATTGAATGTTTCTGCTTGAGTGAAGATGTCGTTCAGCATGAAAGGGACCGCTAAAAGCAAGGTAAGGACAAAACTTTACTTGATAAAGACACGAAAGCTAAGCAGCTGTTTTTAAAGTGCTGTGGGTCGTTGAGAGTTTCAGCATAAAGACATCAGGAGCAATTCTGTGACGCTTTTACCATTCTGTCTGCTGGGATGCACGAGACACGTTTACGTTAGTGTGTTCACAGTCGTAGTTACACCTTCCACTTACAGATGGGTTTATAACACTAAGAAGAAAATCTACAGTGTTGCATATGAAATTGCAATGCCGTGGGAATACCTATATAATTTGTATACGTGTTAATGCAAAATGCATGCTTCAAAAAGAGTCATAGTCTGACTTTAACATGTTTGATCTCTCGATATTCAACATGACTTAATGATAGTTATATTTGAACAAGACAAGGCAATTAATTTGTGAAGCATCATTCATAGACAAAGTCATTCAAAGGGCTTTAAAGAGGAATATAAATACATGAAAAACAGATATTAAAAAAATACATAGTAGCTACATTAGAATAATTAAAATATACTATTAAGACAGTTAAAACAAGCAATTAAAATGATTAAAAAAAAAAAAATCTATTAGAGTTACAGCAGCAAATGTTATTTACATTTGACTTACTTACTTGACCTATAAAATTTGAAGTGTGGGAGAATTGCTTTTGTTACATTAGCTACTGTATCAGATGTAGAAATTAACAACAATATAGTGGTTCTTCATGCCCAGAACTGACAGGTGGTTGACAGACAGGATGTAATCAGTATATAAATCAATATATAAATAATATAACTTGTTCTTGGCAGGTGGTGACATCAGGGCGGCTGACAGGAGGAGTCAAAGCAGCCAGGAGACGGTCAGTACACTGGTCCTCTTTATTCTCCTTTATACTGGTTATATACAGTATATTCCTGATCCATCATTCTTATGTTGCGCTGTGTGTTGTTAGTGTGACCCCAAATCCAGGACCAGCAGCCTGCCCTGAGCCAGCCTACTCTCTGTACTCCACAGACTCTGAAGACCAGGTACTCCAGGTTCAAATACTGTCAAACGAGATAACCCAGAAGTTAGCATCTCCACGGGGTCTATTGAGAATTAGCCTATGGGATTTTTGCATTGGATTTAGGATCAAAGTGGTGTTTATGTGTGAAGTTTATCCTGCTGAACAAAACACGTTAGCATCAGAAATGTGTTTGCCCCAGAGATTATTTTCAGCAATGATCCAAAATCCAATAGGATGATTCTCTATAGACCCCACGGCGATGCTAACATCCTGGTTGGCCTAGAAAAGTCCGTCATTAATTACAGTGGAAGTGACTGTGTCTGTCCCCTCAGGTCACTACTCTCCATAAGGGTCTGGACCGCTGTGCTGCTTTGCTCAGCGACATGCTGCGGACTGAGAAGACAGGTCAGATGAGCCTTGAATGTCACATAATACAGGAATTGATAATTAATATAATAATTATTTTCAGCCCTAAATACAAACCCATTTTTTCCTAAAGAAGAAGCCTCAGCAGGACGTCCCAGAGCGCTGAAGAGTGGAGCAGCTCGATCCAAACCATCCACCCCATTAGGGAAGAAGCTCATGAAGAAGCTGCCCACAAAGACAGGTAGGTGTGTGTTCATGAGTGTGTGGGGTTTAGTTTGATTTATTTTATTTATTACTTATTGCTATTTCTTTAGCTTTATGAGGCTTTGGAGCATCAAATTGAGCAGCACAGTGACATCTAGTGGTGTGTAAAAGCACTACAACACCTCCCTGATTTAATCTTTTTAATAACATAAAAGCCACCTGCGTGTTGTTTTTTTAATTATTATTTATTAATCTGGTGACTTTCCTCTATATTTAACTACTATATAGTTTAGCTACAACACTGAGTGAAATACTATATATTTGTAATATAAATAATGTGGTTTTTACATTTTTAAAATCAACAAACAGCGAAAAGTAAGTGAAAGAAACTAAGAAAATACATGCTTTCAACATAATCCTTCAAGTGTGCAATTTGGTATTGCGTAACTGACCCTATTGCCTTGGCGGAGATCTGCTCTCTGAGTGCTTTTCTAGTTTATTTATCATTTATTTATTTATTATATTTTATTTTGTTAAAGCTACAGTCCAATAAACGAGCAATGGGAATTTCTTAACAGTGTTATACAGCTTTATTTTGAAAGACCAGATTGATTAAAAACATATTTAAATGACTTAAAATGGGATTTTTGTTATATTTATTATAACACTTGTGATATTGTGCACCTCCCTAATGTTGCGACATGCTTGATCTCCACCTGCAGACCAGAAGAGTCGTCCGTCAGTGCAGCGTGGAGCAGGAAGCACCTTCAAAACTGGACCAGTGAAACCACCTGCAGCCTCCATCACTGCACCCAAAACCTCCACCCCTCCACCCGAGCCCCAGACCTCCACCCCTCCACCTGAGCCCCCTGTCTCTCCTCCTCCGCCCGCCCCTCCCTCAGACCCGCAGCCTCTCCCTCATCATCCTGATCCCGAAGCTCCACACACACACTGTGACAGAGAAGAGGACGAGTTTATTCCCGTGAGAGACACTCGCACCCCCTCCCCGGTTCACTCCTGTCCCCTGAAGGTGTCAAACACGCAGCCGGAGCCCGGACAGCTCGATACCGTCCCCGAGGACACACACACCGGGGGGGACGGCGGCTCAGAGGCAGAAGTGAGAGTGAGGACAGTTCAGCACCTGCTGGGAGAACTGAAGGCTCTGATCACTGGACAAGGTCACCTGTCTGTCTGTCTGTCTGTCTGTCTGTGTCATCGTCTAGTATCCTGCAGAGATTTTAATTCTATTCCCTACAAATGTTATTTACCCCAGTGGGTGTAACTGGAATGCTAATCAGCCTGGAGGGAATTTCTTCTTCAAACTTGGCACAAATATCCACTTAGACTTATGAATTAGGCCGGACATTTTCTAAACTGAACATCCAGACAAAATAATATGAATTACTATAATAAAATAGTCGTAAAAAATAAAAATACAAGCGCTCGATTTAGCAAAACAAACAAAAAACGAGACAAAGGCAGCTGTTAGATAAGACAAATATTACAAACCAACATCTCATATCAGTTGTTTCAGGAATAAAGATGTTAAATTAAATTATAAAATGGTAAAACATAAGAAAATATGCATAACAGTGATAGCAACGTAAAGTTATGTGTAATCATTTACCGCCTGTCATGTGGTGTTTTAGGAAGGGGAGTGACTGTATAAACTCAACGTGTGTGTGTGTGTGTGTGTGTGTAGGCAGTGTAGCAGAGAGGC
>CAFUXE010000048.1:92023-109295 GCA_903364295.1 Serranus cabrilla | reverse complement strand
ATAGTCATAGTCATGTTTGACCATTTAAAAAAAATAAACTTAGTGTGTGTGGAAATACTGGAGTAAAGTATGAGTACCTCAACATTTTAATTAAGTACAGTACCTGAATAAATGTATGTACATTATAGAATAGGTGTGTATAGACCAATCCGACGAGAATTCTATGGGCACCGCCATCTTGCCTGTCGACATTACTGCTAACCTTTACGTGTGTCTATATATGTTATATAATATATAACTAATAACTAAATGGAAGTCTCTGGGTAAAGTCTTTCTAATCGTCATCTGGCGCACTGGAAGCTGTAATTCCACCGTTGGCCGCTATATCCAACCGGCGCTCTTCCTGGAGGCTTGTGCTAACGCCACAGTAGAATCAACAGCAGCAGAAGAAGAAGAAGAAGCCAAGATGTCAGGATCAGGAGGCGGGAAGTCTCTGAGTAATGCCGCCGAGAAACAGGTAACTGAGTCAGCACACGTTTTGTCTGGGCTCAACCTGTTGTCACTTCACTGCTGTTAAAAGTTAATTCAAGCCCAAAACACTTGACTACGGACTCTTTTGTATTAGCTCAACTCCAGCACAAAGAGCCCCTTGTAGCTTTATGTACGCCCTCCCAGTGTTTGAAGATGCTCATCTCTCTCTATATATGATATATGAATATATCTGTCTCAGGGTCCTGTGTTTAATAATGTTACTCATTAAGGAGACCTTTTTAAATATTTTTATGTTGTCAGAAATGTTTTTCCCTCAGCCAAATGTTTTATATGCCTTTAAATTTGCAGGCATGACAGTTTTCTTTTATCAACAGGCGTGTATAAAGATATGTTAATCCGTTTAATCACTATAAAGACAGATGTGTAGTGTGTATTATGCAGGGTCTACTTGAGTATTTATCTTTTATGTAATTTTATACTTTTACTCCATTACATTTTCATGCTAATATTGTACTTCAGGTCCAGATTCAACATGAAAAACATGATAAATATAAAGTGATTTCACTTATTTTATTATTTTTTTTAGAATGAAACCTCATAACAGTATAATAAGTAGTTAAAATGAGCCCCATCTTTACAAAATTTAAATGCTGCTTACAAAAAAATGAGACACATTTTTCTTTTCTTTCAGGACTGTTTCGTCAGAGTGAGGAAAAGAGATTTAGAGAAGTTAACCACAGAAGTCATGCAGCTGAGGGAGTTCCTGCCCAGAGTTCTGAACAGGGATCTGATCGAAATGCTGCAGAAAGCTCGAGCAGCTCAGACAAGTATGCCTCCATTAAACTGAACCTGTACGGAAAAATACTAATAATAAGGTGGATTTTGTGCTATCTATGAGGCCCATTGTGTGTGTGTGTGTGTTTGTGTAGTGAAGGAGCACTTTGCACAGGAACAGGAGCAGATGCGACAGGAGTGTCAGCACCTTCAGTCCCGGCTGGATGCAGTGCAGACTGAATGTCAGAAAGAGAGAGAAGTGAGAGAGGGCAGGAAACAAGCATGTTTGTACACTATTAGAGGCTCAGTGGTAGGAGAAGTTGTATATACTGAGAGCTGGGAACCTGAATATTAATCTGAAGTGCAGCTCAGCACTTTTTCAAGTTCTCTTCGTGAATCTGTAATTAAAATGAATGAATTAATATCATTGTTAAGTGTATGCTTTCTTTAGTGTGTTAAGGCCATTCCATGTTCAGTTATGTCTCATAAGTGCAATTCCAAGACTGTTTAGGGATCCCAGTGTGCAGAAAAATTCATATACAGTGAAGTAGAAAAATAGCAAAATAAACATACTTAAGAAGACATACAAACTTAAAAATTCTAACTGGGCACCTTCCTGTGTGTGTGCAGGAGAAGCTGCTGTTACGTGAGCAGCTGTGGCAGAGTGGAGCCGAGCTGCAGCAGCAGGCGGACTTCTGCTCCGGCCTGGGATCGGCAGCCGGCAGTCTGCTGTGGAGCTGCTCCGCCAGCGAGGACACGGTCACACGCTGGCTGGCTGATGTGAGTCGTCTCCACTGTCTGTCTGTCTGTCTGTGTGATGTTGATATCTGACTGCTGATTGGAGGAGCTGTGTGCCGATGGTGCAGGGGAAGCTGCAGTCCTTCCTGTCTGTAGCTGCTCAGACTCTGGAGAGCTTCGTCAGGTCTCTGGATGAGGAGACGAAAACTGAGGACCACAACTCCCAGGAGCACCAGTTTGTGTTGGCTCTGGCTGGAACCATCACTAGTGAGTCCACAGTCTCTGCAGTGCAACATGGTAGTAACCCCACAGCGGATTGGTGGGAAACAGCAGGAGGATGTACTTTCAGAATAACAGGCTGATAAAGAAGAACATAATAGAAAAACTGCAGTTATGAAATAGTGGCCATATCCAAAAGATTTAGTAAACAACTCAAATACATCGATGATAGTTGTGAAGGACATAAATGCAACATAAAATGACAATGAGACCCCCAATCGTCTGCCTTCTCTTTGTTTCCCATCAATCAGACATAGCAGCCGTAAGCTGTGGGCGGGACTTCCTGTCCAGCTCAGCTCGCGTCCTGTTGGACACTCTGATGAAGCTTTTGGAGCTGATGAAGCCCGGTGTCTTCCCCAAACTGAAAGTGTAAGAGCAGCTTTGGTAAAATAGATAACAATAACCACTCTTAGTTTTATTTTTGGCAGTGTTATCTATCACATATTTCTGGTTCGACTTAACAGACAACCTCTTCATTAGTATGAACACGGCCTGAAATCGAGAAATGTAGTTGAAACTGATCTGATCCATAAATCATTGTGAAAATTAAGGGACTAGATCACAGATAAAGGCCTTTTTTAAAACTTCATTTTGGTTACTTTTTCTAAGAGAGATGTTTGTTACTGATGATCCCTTCAAGGACTGTTGGAAAGTTCAAATTACGACGATAAAGCCTGTTTTCTCAGTATTTCTCTGTGATAAACAGAGCATCTTTGCTCATCATTTAAAGCAAACTTACTTCCGACTTATTCAGGCATGTTGGTGTGTAACAGTGATTTTTTTTTGCTGCAGGTTGATGCTGATGGCTCTGTATAACGTCAGCATCAGTAATAAAGGACTGAAGTGCATCAGTGAGAACACAGGACTGCTGCCTCTCATCTGGACCCTGCTGGACGGTAAAAACCATTCAGAGGAACTCAATCACAGACTTTTTGTTACACATTTTGGGTCTTTGAAAAATGTAATACAAAAGCCATTTTTATTCTAATCCACACTGACTCCGCCTTGAATCGTATTCTGCACAGACAGCAGTTATAAGTTAGACAAATATACAGCTGGGTATGCGTTTTGAACTTAACGTTAATGTGTTAGTGTCAAGCAAGTCCTGGCTCCCAGTCTGTTTGTGGGCTGCCCCTCACTCACTACAGTGGTTAATTGATTTTAATTCTGAGCAAAAACTGGCATGGAGTTTCAAGCCGGTACTTTAGAGGGAAGTTGAAGGCAGGCCTCAATGAAGAGGTCATGTCATTTAATCACGTAGTGTTATTATTATGAATGGAAACCAGTTTTCTCACTCCCTCTGATCTCTGTTCGTCTGACAGATGGAGACTGGGAGGTGTGTCTTCACTCTCTGCGCCTCCTGCAGTCGGTGTTGTTAGAGGAGGAGGTGCTCCCCCTGCAGGGTTCTCCTCTGCTCGATCCGGACTTCCAGGCTCGTGTCAGCCGGCTCACCTCCAGTGTTCAGCCCAGCCTGAGACTGGCGGCACAGCAGACCCTGGACGACCTGCAGGCCATGCAACAGGTGCGACAGTCACAACACATGTTAAACCATTATACTTTTTAATCCACTTATCTGACTCTTTTAGCTTATTTGGAAATTCTGATTAACAGTTAAAATATAATTAATACATGTAATGAGGGCTTTTAGTACTTTAAGTATATTGTGCCTTTCTCACACTGTAATTAAAAGCATTAAAATACAATAAAACCGGTGACTTATTAACAAATAAATAGAATTGGCTCAGTCATGATCACAGAACATTAAACTAAACACTCTAAAACTTTTTTTGTGCAAATTTGCAGTAATTAACTGACAGCAGCTTCGCCTTTTATTCACACTTTACATGCTTCCAATAGGGAATATGAATAGAAAAAATAATGGTAATGTGCTGTAATCACATTTTATTTTTAATACAGTGGAATACTGTTCAGGTTTTTTGGATTATTTTTTATTGTTGTAAACAGTGTAAGCGTGGGAAGTAAAGCGTGTCTGTGTTTCCAGGGTCGGGGATGTAAACAGAGCAGCCTCTGATGTGGATTCAGTATCTTCCATCCAGCCCTCGTTAAACCTGTATATTTAAAAGATCAGCTTTTTATATCTAAACTTTAAAAGCTTCTGTTCACCGTTGAACCTTCAGATTTGTTTACACCATTGTGTCTTAATTGGTTGTTGCCCACTCAATGTGAATACAGTTTTCTACAAGACGCATTAAAGATGTTTGATCAATTTCAGAGCGCCGTCTCTATATGTTCATAGAAATACACTACGAGTTTTCTCAGACTGATACAATGATATTTGTTTATATTTCATGTACCTGACCATAATTAATTTATAATGTAATGTAGAGCGCTAGCACAAATATCAAACTGATTAATTCTGGTTTATACTCAACCTAAAACTCCAGAATTATGTTTTACTTTTGATACTTTAAGTACATTTTGATGCTGATACTTTTACTGGAGGTTTTGAATGGAGGATTTTTACTTGTTTAACTCACTCAGATTGTTGTTTAAACTCTAAATATATTATTGTATTATTATTATTAATAATATTGATGCATTTATGTAAAGAGCATTTACATTTTCTCAAGGTAGGGCTATTTTTAACTACTTAATATAGTGTTATGTGCTTTAATTTTGAAAAATAATTTAAATTGATCATGTTATTTATGTTAAATCTCGACTTGAAAAGTAACTAAAGCTGACAGCTAAATGTTGTGCAATATTTTCCTCAAAATGTAGACGAATAGAAGTATAAAGTTACATGAAATAGTAAATGTACTGCATTAAAGCATTATTATCACTTTCTGAATATATGAGCCTCTAAAAACATAAAGAATAACTCCACACAGTAGTTGCCTTTTGTTAATTATATAGCTTTATTGTATGTTTCTTTAGTATGG
Source organism: Serranus cabrilla (assembly GCA_903364295.1). Taxonomy (NCBI): domain Eukaryota; kingdom Metazoa; phylum Chordata; class Actinopteri; order Perciformes; family Serranidae; genus Serranus; species Serranus cabrilla. The sequence continues at coordinate 104,169 of CAFUXE010000048.1, read as the reverse complement.
ACTTCTCAGTAATGAGCAGGTATCCATGGAACAAGGCCTACACTACAGTACAGGATATATTTCAGACGAGAGAGGAGAGGGTTCAAAGAGTCAGCACAAGAATGGAAGCAGCCAGGGCCTCAGAGAACTTCACTGATGGAAAATATGGAACAAGACGTGTGACATTTACCTCCAAGCTTAACCCCAACCCTTTGTAACGCCAGAGGGCTCGCTCTGACACACATCAACAACGACCAGCAGAATGTGAATGTCTCGTCCTTAGATGAGTTTTCTCCTTAAAAACTCCAGCTGCCCTTCACTTAACCATCCTCATGGGGAGATTTTTGTTAAGCTCAAAACAATGATACTAATAATACTGTAAGAGTGTGCCAAGAAGAATCAACAGAGGAAAAAGTGAGGGGGGAGGACACAGATATCCTCGAAGGGAAAAGGAGAAGAAGGGGTGGAGGATAGAGATTCTGTGGTCCCCATCCCAGTCGAGACAGGGTGCAAGGGGGGCCGAGCCCCTCCAGGACCCCTGGTCAACCCCAGCCACTGCTCGGCCTCTAGGAGGACGCGGCGGCGTTGGGCTTGTCATCGCGGGTGACAGGGATGCTGCGATCGCTGCGGCCGGATTCACTTCCCCCGGAGACCTTTGGCCCAGTCAGAGTCAGCAGGCCGTCAGCTGACAGGGTGCAGGCGATTGCTGATTGGTCGACGCTGGAGGGGAGGCGGTAGCGGCGGTGGAACTCGCGGGAGATGTAACCGTGGTCATCCTGAAAGAACAGGTAATGATTTAAAGAAGCAGTTCACTCCAAAAATGAAAATCTGTCTTTATAGAAAATAGCCACTTAGTGATTCTGTTGTGTGATTTGATGGTGAATGAAGTCAAAAACCAAAGTAATCCTTAAAAAAAATATGGGATATATACTGAGGATCATTTATATGCTGAATCAATGAAAATGCTGTGTTCTATATGGTAACATTTAAAGTTTATGTTCTTCCTTGAGCTTCACTTTCTGGCAAGCACACAAGCATTAAAATGCCTGATTTGATGACATAACTAATAAGTTTGGTGCAGAGACATAACAAAAAGTGTCTATAATGTCCTTCCAACTCATTGTAGAGCTTTTGAAAGTTCAAGAATCCAATAACTAAATACTAAGAGTGAGCTTGGATAAAATTTTGGATAGGTACGACAGTATTCAAATGTTTTCAGTGGATTTTTAGGGGGAGATAGCAGGTCAACAGTAGACAGAGGGAGTTGTACCTCATCTGAAATTAAGTAGGTCCAGGGAGACTAACATCACCACACCTGAATAAAATTGGGTTTATTGCATCCACAAGATTCTCAGCTTTCCAGTCATTCCCAATTATGCAATTACAAAATTGTTTAGGGACCTCAGGGTTGCAGAAATATTCAAATCCAAAAGGCAAAAATAACAAATTTGTGCTGAATTAGAATAGGTATGTGAGTAGGAAACTAGTGGGAACCCACAGAACCAGTTTTCATTCAGATATTTTGAGGTTCGAGGTCAAGGGACCCCTTTAGTAATGGCCATGGCAGCTTTTAAAGTTATAGATTAAAACAGAGCCTACTACAGCTTCTGAAAGAAAAAACAGATTACAGAATACAGATTCGGACTTTTCTCTCCCTTCACATCTGAAGGGACTCACCGGTCTGGGACTTAATGAACATAAAATCACAACATAAAATGCTCAATCCAAGTGTAATCCAAGATGGGAATCTGTGAACCTGAAAACAACTAGAGGATTTCTTTCCATGTAATCAAATATATCTTCTCAGCTAATATGTATAGAAGCATCATATTGGACGTCCAGCAGAGGGCGCAGTGCTACAAGTTATGTTCATATGAATTCACAATATTTTAACCCCAGAGCCCTTTTAGAAACTTGAATATATGGTACTTTTTGGATCTATTGGTGGAAAATGAACCCAAATGAAAGATCTCATGTATCAGTCAGAGTGATGTGTGTATACCTGTCTTTCTCCATGCTTGCCCTGGATCTCCACATAGTCATCGGTGACCTTCACATTTAGCTCCTCAGGAGAGAAGTGCTTGACGTCCAGGTAGACTGTGTACTTATCCCTGTCGGACCTCACCTGTGGGACACACACAAGCACAACACTCATTGGAACAAATCAGGACAGCAAGTATACGAGCAAAGACATGGAATAACGAAACAAAGTGTGGGACATTTTGTGGGGAATCTGGAATATCCAGCCTGAACGGGAACTTTGTTACTATTAAACTAAGCCAAAGTGCAACAGTTTGCACATAAAAAGACATTTACTGCTATTTTGATGATCGTCACTTTAGTTTGGAGGCAGATCAACACAATCCTTTTCTGTCTTTTTATCTATTCTCCTATAAAAATACAACTAAAGACAACTTTTTCTCCATATTGGCGCCATGATGTGATTCCTGGTCTTGTTACCTCAGAGGTGCCGGAGTTGGAAGAATCCAAAAAGTTGCGGAACAGTGACTGTCTGTAATAGGGGCTGATGGTGGAGGTGGTGTAGGGGAAGAAGTCGTAGTCGAACATGCCCTGTCCGAAAAACTGGTCAAAGAGTCGTGCAGGGTAGACGGAGCCCATGGCACGTCTGAACCAAGGGTGCTGGATGGCAATATCCATAGTGACTGGAGACAGTTTGGTCTAGCTCGGCTTGGCGTGGCTCAGGTTGGCAGATGTACCTGCTCAGCTCAGAGTCCAGCAGGTGGAGGAAGGGAGGCGAAGCAAGATAAAGAGAACAGATGAAAAGCAGTGAGTGAAGAATGTTTCCAGAGTGCGTTTTCCTCTGCTCCACAGCTGCCTCCTCTTTATATACCTGAGAGCCAGAAAGAGAGGCTTTAGCCACGATCCCTCTGGAATGGCATTATCTCATGGTGGGTTGGGCCCCGTCAGCAGAATCAGGGGTTGAGGATGGGGGGGCACCGCTGGGTCCAGACCCTGGTGCGACCCAATGCCATCCACACACCAGACACCCAGGGCTGCCAAAACAAACCGTGCTGGACGGAGAGGAGGGAGGAGGAGGGCACGGCAGAGACAATGAGGTCAGGAAGCAAACTAAAGACACAAAGGCTTTTACCTGAGTGATAATGAATCAAACAGATATCTCTTCTGTCAGTCAGTCAGTGACATAATGCTGCGGTATTGTTCTGCCTGTGTGGTTGGATGGAGGGCAGATTTCGAAACAATGCTGCACAGAGTCAATGGAGCAACAACAACTGACAGAGATGAAAACAGACAACTAACCTACTGTAGACGGCCAAGATGATCAAGTCCAGTGAGGTTTAAATACAAATCATGATTATTATTTTTAATGGCAATAATGGAAAAGCCAATAGAGAGAGCTAATAGCTAGAGTTTGGTTTTGAAACCCTGGTGAAAAGTATTAAAGTGAGCCCAAATTACAGTATATCAGCTCATCCTTGTGCACCATCTCCGGCTCATCAACCAGCATATGAATGCAGATTCTGTAGGTAATGGGACATTCTGGTTTCAGTTTGTAGTCCAAGTAGTATTGACTAATCATGTTCGAGGCCTTAACTATAGGCAACAGTCCATGTAGAGAGATAAAAGGTGAAACCTCTTGGCCGAAAGGCAATCACAGAACCCATTGGCTGTCAACAATAACAAATTAAAAGTGAACACCAACACCACATCTTGTGTTAATGTTGTACAGTTTTCATTGTAAATTTATTTAAAGTCATTAACTGGCAGGAGTATTGTATTTTTAATAATTTAGCAGTAATGTTAGTCATGGTGTTCCACAAGGTTCTGTGCTTGGCCCATTTTTATTCACACTATACTTGCTTCCTTTAGGAAATATGACAAAAAAAAAAAAATAATGGCACTGTCTTTAAATGCTGCAAATACTTATTTTTTTTCTCCCACATTGCATTGCAATATACAGTACGACACTATATGACATTAATACAGTAGAATACTGTTCAGATTTCACTCTAAATTTATCGAAGGTTTGCTGTGTGGAAAGCAAAAAAAGCAAAACCTCTTGGAAGAAAGGCAATCTTAGAAGCCACTGGCTATCATCTGACTGATAGATGATAGGTTTTCCAGAGACGTGACGTTCCACGTCCCCATAAATAAATAAAAAGATACATTTAAACACAATTAATTATTAAAAAAACACTGAATCTTGTCGTAGTGTTCTACAGAAAAATGTGCACATCACACAACCTAAAGAAGCAACTCGGACATGTAAACTACATGGATTTGAACCCTTACAATCTAAAGCAATTAAAGACAAAAGTCCATAATTTGAAGCTAAGAGTGAATTCTAATGTAAAGATAAGGGTCACTTCCCATGCCTGTTGTTTCACCCCCAGTGGCTTTCCGCCACCTGCATTAGTCTAATCCAACAGGGCTTTGGCCAGCCAGCAGAGAGGCTTAGCCGCTCCATGCACCCACAGGCCAAGAGCAACTGGGCCGGGCAGCCGGGGCTGGGGCTGTTTTAGGTGCAGTTCGGGGAGGCTGTCAGGGGTTTGGGGTTACTAGCTACTGCAGATCAGACTTAGATGCTGTTAGACTGGCTGCCGTTCAGCAGAGTCAGCACTCTGGGTTTTTTATCAATGGGACAGACAATGCCTGTGTGCTCTGTGTTTCCACAGCTCTGAAAAGCTGTTTTGGCTGACAACCTGGCAACCTGGCAGGGTGGACATGCTCACATTCATTCACAGAATTGTTAAAAATGACAAGCATGTAGGAATGGAAAATGAGAGCAGACGCTCCCTAAAAACAAATATGTTATTGTAATATCTGAAATTCAAGTCACAGTTAGCTAAATGTCCTCTTCACCATACCTGTAAACAACGGCACACTATAAACCTTAGATGTCAATTTACAGCAAAATTACAGTATTCCACTGTATTGATGTCATACAGGGTCATACTGTATATTGCAATGCAATCTTGGGGAAAAAATATATGTTTATTCTCTAGAGGAAGCATGTATAGTGTGAATAAAAAAGTCAAACGCAGATCCCATGACTTACATTACCAGGCAATGCCAAACTGTATATTGCAATGCAGTCTGGGAGAAAAAATATGTGATACATAAATTGAAAAGTACTTTAAGAGTATTAAAATATATTCACAGGAAGTCTGTTCCTTAGACAACCCAATGTGTGAGAATAAGTTAATATGCTGAACTAGTTTGCAACAGCAAATAACTTGTAGATATTGGAAAATTGTGCTAAAACGACTGCAACTTTGTAAAAACATAACAAGACTGTGGATTTTGTCTCCAGTAGGTCTTAGCAGATTATTACAAACTTTCTTCAATGTCTTCAGAGTTGCAAGAAGAAAAAAAATTGTAGAAAATAAAAGCATTTCAACTGAATATACATTAATAATGCTGGTTCATTTATTTAAGTGGTCATGTATCTGAAACCTGCTGTTCCTCTCCACAGACGTGTAATTCTCTGGGAGTTCTGCTGCCCCCTGCTGGACTGACATCATATCACCTCTCTACCTTATGAACTCGAAAGGTAATTAAATGATGAAACTGGGACTACACTTCCAGTGCCTATAAAATACACAAATGCATTGAAAAATAAATAAATAGGCCAAATGTTGTGGAAGGGACGGACTCATGCAGCCATTAAAAGACTCACAGCAGACAAGGCTTCAGATTTGGGCACCAAAGATTAGTGTCAACAATTCAGTATCCAATCAAATGTTTCCCCTCGATAGGTGGCCAGAAAAGTGTTCATGCAAAACATGATGATGATTACATTGTCACAGTGAAGTTGACCATTGACCTTTTGGATACATCATCATTACATCCTGTAGAGAGGAACTGAAATGATGTATTTTTGTAGGCCATGTATGGGGTCTATTGAGACTATTGGGATTTTTGCATTGGATTTTGGATTGTTGCAGAAAAAATGCCCTTTTAAGCTTCAAAATTCCCAACTTGGTGTATTTACTAACATACTTTATCTTGTACAAGAAAACGCAAACATCTCTTCAGCTTGTGTTAACTAAAGAACAAAATATATCAGTATTTTGCTGATATGACGTTGTTTCACATAATAAACCACATTAGCAGTAAAGCAAAAGACATCCAATCAGTCTCAAACACAATAGCTGCTCCATTTCCCATGATGCAATTCAATCCTCGACCTCCATGCCTGATCATGCTCAGGTATGTTTATAATGTGCAGTCTCCACCCACCTCCATGCACAAACCACCAACCACAGCTGCTTTCACTGCTTTTACAGAGCAGTTAGCATTAATACTAAAGCTGAATGGAAACCACACATGCTGTTTTCTTTCTATGAATCTATTTTCTAGTGTGTGTCTGCGCCCAGCTGAGTTCTAGATCCTGACAAACTCATTGCATTTGTTCAATAAATTTGAATGTAGGTACTTAAAAGTTAATGTGAGAGTGAATTAATGAGTTTGCATCATTTTTCAAGGCTAAAATCCTGTTGTTTAATATTATAATTTCTGAAAGCTCAAATTGAGTCTTTTGTACAAATTCATCCGTTAACGATGCATATTTTGGAGCCTCTTGTTCATTATCGCTACATATTTTGGTATTGGCAGCAGTCAAGAGTTGGTGGTCCTGTTGTTAGTGGACTTGATGATGGTGCACAGGGAATACAGGAGAGGGACGAGCATGCAAATAGATCATGCGGTTAGCAAGAAAGTCATCTGATTAACCACAACAGCCTACATCCGGTATGTCAAACTGCAGTCGTCTTTTTTAACGTGATAGAGAGCACTGTGGATGGCATTATTTGAGGCTAGGGAGGGATAAGGTAATGCTGGTTTTGACAAACTGCTGGAAGAGGTGAGTGCTGCAGGGCAGAGTGCTTGGTCTTTTTTGCAAACAGTAGAAAACAGACATCTCTTTGAGAGAAGTGAAGCAGAAGAGCAGCAGTGTCAGGTTGAAAACGTCTGTGAACACATATGCCAGTCGCTCTGCACACACCTTGAGAGCCAACAGGCCCAGGTGCTTTGTGTGGATTAATGGCCAGGGGTCCTGGTTCTTTGTACCTCCACAGCTGAGTGCAGTTCGTTTGGGGGAATCGCCATCATTACCAAAGCACCTGTATTTTTTCTTTTGTCGTCTGTAACAGAGGTGTTAGATTGGAAAGACTGCTTGAGATGGGATCAGTCCGGAGGACCCGGAGAAAACCCACAAACACCACACAGTAGAGCTCACCATGCGGCATTTTATTTTGTAGTATCATAAATAGTAATTTAGTAATTCAATATGTGTGGATACAAATAAATAAAAATAAAGGAAAGAAAATTGAAAGCGAGACTAGGGAGAAGGGTGGGGGGATTGAAGCAGATTTTCTTTATTTACTCCTTATTTATTACTTATTTATTTTCTTTCTTACTATTTATCTTTCTTCTTACAACCTTTTCATACCGTGTTTGCCTATTATATATCAACGTACAATGTATCAATCCCTATTGTCCTGAGTGTTTTTTTTCTTTTTCTTCATGTGTTTGTGTTAGTTAATGTGTTAGTATGTTTAAAATAATTTATGTGCATTGTAAAATTTACGTTTTGCTAATAAAAGAAACGTTAATAAAGTCACTAATTAATGACGTTAATGAAGTCATTATCAAGTCACTTGTAATTATAAATTACTTTTAAATGTTTGTACATTTTTTCAAATAAATAAATAAATAAATAGATAAATAAATAATCTATTAAGCGTTACGTGGATCAACCAGTGACGGACCATTGTGCTACTGGAGCTATTTTGGGTCTTTTATTATGAAGGGTCACCTGCTGGTCAGCGAGCTCATCAGCTTGTATTGTTAAATCGGAGGGGGCGGGGCCAGAGTGACGGGCACCTGGCAAAATAATGCAACATCCAATCACAAATGAGATGCATCACTTTGTCACTTAATTCATCCTAGCTGGAGAGGGAGAGAGATTTCCTGCAACATGCAGATGGACGACGGAGCGGCATAGCGCTCACCTTCCGCCGGGAACTTTTCCGTGACAGCAGAAAGAGCCGCCGGAGCCCGTTTCGGTCCCGGTGTCCTGACTCACCGGAGAGACCGACACAACTCTGCGGCTCTGCCTGTTTTTTAACAGGTCGCGCGGCGCGCAGAGACAGCTTCATTTGCATTCGCACCAAAATAGAAACTTCTAAAAATACAGGAACACAGCAGGAAGCTGTCGGGTCGGCTGAGTGCGTTTGAAGACAAATTGCCACATTTGAACATTATTCGTCGGAACACAAAGGTGACAGAGAGACCGCAGATATGATGAGAGACTCGGCTCATCCGGTCGTGGAGCGGCCTGGGCTGGAGGACGTAGCCGAGGAGGAGGACGTGTTCGCGGCGGAGGGGACCTCCAAGAGCCCGCTGGAGCCCTGCAGCTGTCAGGTGGGTGCATGTGGGTGTTTACCGGCCTGAAAAACTGGGTGCTTCTTCCTAGTTTGGTTCATAATCATATTTCACCCAGCTGATGGATTCAGGTGAGCTCAGTCAACTTTTGTGTCTTGGTTTAGGCACCTGGAAAGAAGGAGGCGGTGGGGGCCGAGGAGAAGCAGGGCCAGCTGTCAGTGTCTCAGATGGAGGCAGAGTTTGCCCAGCTGACCTTCAGGAAGCAGGTGTCCTACAGGTAGGAAACACTATAAACAGTAAAAGTGGAATGCGGCCCACTTCTGCTAACCTGTTTTACCTGAATGTTACACTGCAGCCCGCCCCAGGTTGCTTTAGCCTGTGTGTCACATGTGTGTTTGAAAGATAAGTGACTGTCTCACATATATATTCACAGTGAAAAGGTTAAGCTCAGGTCCAGCCCTGTTTAACACTCTGAAACCTGAGATTTTTCAGGGCATTTCTTGTCTCTTTTTTACATTTTCCTCACTGTGGCCTTGTATTTCACTGTAATATATAATTACTACACCTCTATGGAATCAGCATAATCATGGCGAGAAGTGAGAACATCTAAAAAATGTATTTTGTGCAGAATAACTTCATGAAACATCATGAAAAACAAAAGAACACAAGTTGACTTTTTCGGCTAAATTATTTTTTAATTTTAAACACTGGATCTCCAAATGCTATTTGCTATCTAAGTACTATTTGCAATTTTACAAACTCTCCTGTCCTCTCCTCTCAGCTCTGTGTAAACAGCTGTCTGTCTGATTTTCAGTTAATATTTGTCACAACGCGACCGTTCGTCTCAGCAAAATCAATCATGGCTTCCTTGTTTGTGCAGAATTTAATGTTTTTAACAAATATTCCAAACGGTTTATTTTATACTTAACCAGGTGATTGTTGTGAACAGGACAGATGCAGCAAAATGATCTGAACTTGTGAGTCCACTAACTTTTTTATATAATCTTCATCAGTGAATGCAGTTTTCATCTCTTAACCTATGTATTTTAAGTTAACTGATAAAGAAACGTGTATATAGGGCGTCACAGGAATGAGTCCTTAAACCAGGAAGTTGGTTAGCATGTTAGCGCCCGGGGGGCTATCCTCTCAAACTCAATGAGGATTTTGAATGGGTTGGTGGTTAGATGCCTAAAATAAGGTCTGAGGTTAACACCAGCTGAAGAGATGTTTCTTTTTTTGTTGAACAACGTAAAATACGTTAGCAAATATCCCAACTTGTGAACTTTGAAGTTTTTACATATGCACATAAACCAAGTGTCATCAGTTTCCACACAGATATTAATAAAATCAGTACATGTAATGAGAACGTGGGCACCTCAAGCTGACTTCACACCAGCATATATTCAAAAATAAGGCGAGAGACGTGATGGAAAAATGAAACAATGGAGAACATTAATGTTCTGCTGATTGTGAGGTTTTTCAGTGTACACAGGGATCTTTAAATGCCAACCACCATCTATTGTAGGTGGTACACCGACTCCGAACTCTCCCTTTAATGTGAGCGTTGTTCCACTTTATACGTGACGGTAGGTTGACAAATCTACCAGGAACCTGAAAGAAAGAACGTCAGTTCAGAGAGAAGAATGTTGGGATTCAGTTATGGATAAGCTCTGTGATTTTACGGATGAGTTTCTTCTTCGACACAGTGATTTTATTGTCGTATTTTCAGGATTTCTTTTTTTTTTAATCTGTAATGTTACTTGTAATTAAGTACTATTTATCCCAAGTATTGTTGTTTCGTTTTGTTGGTGCAGTTCACACCTGTTTTCTTTAGAGCACATTTGAACTTCATACTTACTTATGATTCTTACTTTTTATTTGATTTGAAAGTCTAGGAGAACAGGCTTCATGTCCCACATAAAAACAAAAGGAAACAAAAAATGATGTGATTTAAACTTCGCTGAACTTCGATGCGTCACATCATCCTTATAACGACTTAACTCACGGCTTTTACTTACTTTTATTTGCTGTTTAAACTGTCTTTTATAACGCCTTACCAGGAAGATCAGTGTTTCTGTTGCCTAAATCAGTGATTCTCAACTGGTGGGTCGGGACCCAAAAGTGGGTCGCGGACCCCTTTTCTGTGGGCCTTTGCCTGGGGAAAAAATCCTGTGGTTTTATTTGCTTGTTTTCAAATGCTGATTGAGCATGGTGGAAATTCGTTTTTGAAACGACTTCTTGATAGTTGGACTTTTTTATTTCCTGTTTGTGCAGCTGTTGAGTCTGTGAAAAAAGGCTAAAGTCACTGAATTGTTACGCATGTTGTATTACCTTTTGTCCCTAAGATGCACTTTTTGTGTTTATATTAAGATGCACTTTTTGTGTTTATATTAAGATGCAGCTAGTTGAGTGTTAAAGGGAATATTTCCCTTTATCATTAAACTGTCTCAGGCTCAAACTGCTCCATCTCTTCATTAAATGCATTTGAGAAGTTGAAATTTTCCTCGATTTGGGTTGCTATCATATCACGCTATATATCGCTATCATGGGTTTCTATCATATTTTACATGATTTTATGTGATGGTATGGTTGGTACATGTTCAGTGGAACACTGATAGTGACATTTCCAGAATCTCCTCATGGTCTCACAGTTGATCCCTGCCACATATTTCCAAGTCTTCTTACCTCAACAATTCATTTTGCAGCATCTGTTGAAGGATTTGCTCTAAAATGGACTTTACGAACTGTTCCTGCTGTATTTGTTCAGGACACTCTCACATTATAGTCCGCCGTATTGTCAATATTAACGCCGTTGCAGTCCCTTTCTCTATGAATGACACATTGGCCTGTCTGTTGCCGTAGAAACTGTTGGCGTGTGATGGGCTCTAATCTGATTGTGGTCCCTCCTCTGTAAACAGCCTCCGCCTGAACAGCTGCCCCCTCTCTGCTCCTGGAGAACCGTCTGTACCTGATGTTTTCTATCGTTTCTTGTCATCATAGACATACAGGCGGGTCAATACACAGACTGAATTATTTAGAGAGTAACTTAACACCAAGCTGGACAGCATTGTTTCACTGACTTCTTTGGTTGAATGTTTCAAGTTTGTTGACCTCTGTCTGCTCTCCTACATCACTGCAGCTGAGTGAAAACTTCCAGCTGGTGTTAAAGTCAGAAATCTAATTGTCTGTATGTTGTGGTTTTATTTGAGCACTGAGCTAGAGCTGAAGTCTTTTAATCCATTAGAGAATAATTGGCAACTATTTTGATAATCAATTAATCCTTTCATTGTCATTTTTTGACTGCTCTGTGTTTTTCATTTAGTCACAAACTGAAATATGGCCCCAATATAGTTACATTTATTAACAAAGTTGTGGGAGTATGGGGTCTTGGAGATGCATACTGTAGCTTAATCCACCATAGAAGCTGTTTTTGGACAGACTTTCTCAACATGATAGAGTAACAACTGTGCAGATACAGTTCAGAAACTTTACGGGTGTGTAGCTGATTAAAATAAAGTTTACACTTGGGTGTGGTAGTAGAAAAGTGGCTATTGCCCTGAAGACAATCTATGGTGGTTAACTTTTAAAACGAAACTTTTTTATTCTCTCACTTGTTTTAGGACAGTTTTATTTGTTTTTTGAGGGGAGAGAAAGGCACATAAATCCACAAACAGTAGTTTTTTTTCTATGTTTAGTCCGTGTCTGGTATAAGACTCATAAACAAACACCCAGGATCATCTGGATTACTGACTAAATTATGTTGAGATTATGCCTCGCCCTTGCAGAGACACAGCAGCTAC
>CAFUXE010000048.1:64772-75623 GCA_903364295.1 Serranus cabrilla | reverse complement strand
ACTCACACACACACACACACACACACACACACACTGACAAAACCTCTTTATCCTTCACCCAGGAAGTCGTCCACCTGAGCTGGACGCTCATTCAAAAGAGGTTTTGTGCTCTTTTGTACTGAAGAACAGAAGTATTGGTTTATTCAAAACTGGTTCTCCTTTTAGAGAGAGCGTCCCAGGGGGGGCGAGCGCGCAGATAAACCTCCAGACAGCAAAGATACTGTCGGTGCCACTTTTTGTGTTTTGATGAAGTGACTGACGTGCTGCGAGTCTGAAATGACGTTTAGTCTGTTCAGTTCTGGTCCATTGGAGCAATACATCTTGACAACTTTGTTGTAGTTACGATTAGTGTTTTTTTGATCTAATGGTGGCGCTAGAGGGTAAAGTTTGACCTCCACTTACAGTTTGTCAAATGAAAGCTGTCATGCATGTAATTACTTATAACTCAAACCACCACAAGAGCTCTCAGGCAGGAAGTTGAGGATGGTTTGGTGTTCCCGTGCCACCTGTTGCTAACGGTTACTGTAGAGTTTTTTAAGATACATAAACTTAACCAGATGGTACACTGTAAAACTTTTGGCAGCAGCTTTGCCTACATTTTTTTAGTGCCTTACTTTATTTTGGGAAGACATTTGCAGTATTTAACTGTATTCTTGTAAATTTACAACACAATACTGTTCAGTTTTGTAAGTAAATTGCTGAATATTTAAACTTTTTAGTGTAAATTTACAGTAAATTCATGCTGTAATCACATTTTTTCTCCCAGACTGCTTTGCATTGACATCAATACAATATAATACAACATACCTTGTTTATTTTTAGGACTTGCGTCTCCAGAGAATGAATCCTAACACTTTTATGGCTGCAGCTTCCCTTCACCATCAACTACGCAAGAATATTAAAATGTAATAACCAGACATTTCTGAGCAGCATTCTCTGGATACAAAGTTTGCACATAGTTCCTAATATAGACATGCTGGGCATATTCATATTCTCAAGGGCAAACGCTTTTGATTCAACATCCTGGTGTTATTTCCTGTTGAGCCCCTCTCAGGATATTATAACACATATAAGGTCTGCAGATAGAAAACAAGCCGGGCATTAGACAGTTACTCTTTAACAACACATTACAGTATGTGTAAATAATTATGACGCCAATAAAAAAAATATTTTTTACAGTTTCTTGCCGTTATGTTATATATTTTACCATATTGTTGCAAATTTACAACATAATACTGTTCAGTTTTGTCAGCAAAAGTACTTTTTTTTTCTTCCAGTAAATTCCTGTAAATAATAGCATTCTTTAAAGCACCCCACTGACTTTTTGACACCCTTTTTTCTGGTTTAGTTTGCACAATTTTTAGCTATAGCTTTAAAAAAAAGTGACATGACCTCACCTCAGACCTTGAACCTCAAAATATCTGAATGAAAATTGGTGTTATAGGTTCCCACGAGACGACTTTATGCTAATCCTGTGCAATTTTGAGGCAAAAAATACATCGTTGACCTGCTATCTCCCCCTAAAAATCCACTGCCCCCACCTACTAATGTTTACAGTGATGTATTTGTACTGTATTTAGCTGAATATACTCCTGAAAAAGCACCGTACACCTCAGTTTGATTTATTTCAGCCCTGACACTATGACAGGTTTCAGCCTTCATGTCGTCTTTCTTTTAAGAGTCCTGCTCTCTTCAATAGAAAGTATCTATTTCTGGAAATGAGGCACGGTAAGATGTTTTCTTGCCTCCATATGCAGATAGAAATATCTCGGAGAGACAAAGAGTGTTAAGCTGTGTTGACATGCAAATACACACTCAGGTGGGTAATGTTTTATTACCGAGCACTCTCATCTCATCTCTCCTCTCTCTCACTCTCTCCCGTTATGGTCGGGGATTATCATCGTAGAAGGCAGCTGTTACATAACCGCGTCACACACGCCACACACACACACACACACACACACAGTGGGGAAAAACACGCAGTCATAATATAGTTGTTTAGAGGCGAGGGAGAGGAGGGATGGATTGGGAAGGATCAGAGAAAAGCAGTTTTAAATTGTCAGGAAAATAAGTCCCTGCTAAGCATTCGTTCCTTACACCACCAACAAGGACGTGGAAACAAATCTAGCTTGACTTTTTCTCTGGGCCAACATCAATATTTGAGAGTTTATGAAAATCTGATGATGATCCAGTGAATCAGTCTTATTCTAACATGTTTATTCTAACGTTTTGGATTCGTGTCACTTAAAAATACAACATAATGCTTTCTTTTATGCTTTGCTTACATTATCTTTCTTATGTCCTTGTTGGGCCTTTTTATATGTGAGCCAGTATTTCTATGCTCATGAGAAAAGCTTCATGGAACAACTTTTGAAAATGTGCATAGGTTTTTACGCAGGCTTGAGGTGATTTTTGTCTTTTTAATAAATTGATGAAAATGCTTTTTATGAATCCGTAGACTAAATTTAACTTAATGATGACTGATGAGCTGTTTCCACTTATAAGTTGCCCAATTGAATCAATTTTCTCTTGCGCAACCTCTATTTCTTCTACTGTTTTCCATCTGATTAGCCTCCAGCAGTACATCACATTTATGCAACTTTGTTTATTTCCTCTAAACCAGTTGATGGAAATGTCCCTTTTTCACATTCTCTTTAATGCGACATTTAAGAATTTCGCTTAAAAATTTGATTCGACCTCAATGCAAACTATTTTGTCCTGACTCCCTTTTGGAGCCAGCCTCAAGTGGCCAGTTAGGAACTGCGGTTTTTGGACTTCACTTTTGAGCCCTGGAGGTTGTGGCTTTCTGGAGACATGGGATTAAGCTTAAGCTAGTTAACAACTTTCACAAACTTGTCTAGAAAATTCTAATGCCTCAAACTAATATGCACAAATTAGAAGTAAATGTGGATGTAAATGGTTAGATGCTATTTTACCTTGGACTCAAACGAATGGACAAGCGTGAAGTAGACTACTTAAAAAACTGGAGGGCTGTCTTCCTGACATTGAGTCTGAATCTAACTCTTTGGAACCCCCTTGGTGCAAAGCCTGAGAATAAATAATTTCCCTGGGAATAGGGAAATGAGTGATAGCCAGAGCCCAGCAGCATAGGATTTGAAACGCTATTGGCTGGCCTGCACTACTTTTACTCTGTAGGACGCAGCTGTCGACAGCTGTGAAAGAAAGAGTTGGCAACAAAACTTCCCCAATAACAAAGTGGACAACTTGAGGACAGATTGCACCACTGCTGCTGGACACTGGATCTCTGTCAGATGGCCTGGATAACCTCTCATCCTCACTCGAGGCTACAGGGGAAGCTAACAACTGTGCTTCTGCTGTTGAACATTTAAAAGGCATGAGTGCTAAGAATGTCAAAATATCCTAGTCTGTGACATGATGGAAATAATCTGACATATTTAGGTTGCACCCAACTGTGAAAAGCCTCAAATAGAGACTAATGCCATTATGAAACAGCAATCTGAGATACAGAAATGAAACTTCACTGACAGCTTGAATGCACTCAGCTGCTTGAATACTGAGGTGTTTATCAGTGGCCCTTTACCAGCAGTCAGAAGACGAGTGCAGAGGTTCAGCAGATTGTTGCCACTGATCACGTATGTAATTTGTCTCAACATGCCAGGATAAAAAGAAATAATTAACTTCTGTACTGTTTGACTTCCTGTTACCCACTGTTCCCTCTACTGAGGGCGAGCGCCAAGAGGAATCAAAACAACAACAGCAACACAAGACACCAGAAACCTTCAAGGAGACTATAAAACATGGGAGACATCAGAGTCTCAGACCCACGTGTATGTGAGGGTTTAATGAGCACCTCCACCAGGCCCCGGTCAGCTTTCACCCTAGTCTCAGTTCCAATCGGGCAAGATTGCCAAAGTATCCTTGGGTCTATTTAAAACTTTTGATCTGTTGCAGCATGTGAAAGGACCCACACATGATCACGGACGTAACCTTCTTTTAGGGTTTTCTTTGACATCCTGTAGCCGAAACCAAATCATCAAGGTATATGAGCAAATATATAAATAGAACTCTGAACATCAGACTGAGTTGATTCGATCACTTTGACCGTTAAAGTCCAAAAGTTACTGACGCCATTGCAGCTGAAAAGGTGAAAACCATCTCTGCCAAACAGGAAGCACTGTAGAGAAACAGCCCGGATGTCACGGGACAAAGAAGACGATGCAGGAAAGCTGAGGGCGAGTGAAGTCATACCCTGGTATGGTGGCATTTATCTGATCCCCGATCAGTGCGACTATAAAGATATCTGGTAAGAGGCAGTTGCGTGGTTGAAAGTCAATGATGATGAAAAAAAGCCTTTGTCACCCTTATAGTCCTTGGTAGTCATCCATGTGTTAGATAATTGGTAGTTAGCTAAACAGTCATTATTGAAACTAAACTGCTACAGAAGCTGTTCTTCTTATATTCAGAGTATTACTAGAAATGTGTGAATACTGGCACTTTGAAGTGTGGTTAAGACTAGCAAATACTATACAAATACAGGCCAGAAGAAGATAGAAATACATGCAAGTTGCAAGGACCAACAGCATACATGTCTGTAAACAAGTCAATCGCTGACATTTTACTTTTAGACCAGGTTCTCAACATCTCACTTGCTTTACCGTAATATGATGTGAGAACCATTTTTTAAGAACTTGTATGTCACCTCAGACTATGCCTGTCGTTGGTGTGTGGCTTCATGAAAGCCAGTCAGTGGCCCCTGACCTTTGCGACAGAGCATTAGGAGAGGAAGTGCTTGCCTGTTTGATGTCAGTAGTGGTGGGATTAAGTGAGCAGCGGAGCTTTCAGTGTGCCGATGATTCTCTGAGATGGGACTTCCTGTTAGACCATATGATAGTTTCAGTAGCAGAGATCTAAGCTGCACACACTGTTCTAATCTGATATCTTGTGTTACATGATATTATTCTAGTCACATGTCACGTTTTCTGTCCCGTTCTCTTAAGTCTCATCTGCTGTGCTGAGTTCAGTGAGTTTGTGGTGGCGTGGTCTGCAGCAGTGCGTCGTGTGGCCCTGACTTGGCATTTGTTTCGAGTTGTACCACCGAACTTACAAGAAACAACATGACAGAGCAGCTCTTCTGTTCATTTTCCCGCTTTTAAAACCACAGTGCTCTTTCATGTTTCATGGTTTTCAACATATCGAGTGTCATGCTTATTGTAAACTGAACTGAACTGTATCTGCAACAGGAAACACAACAGCTATGTGCAGTGTTGGGCACGTTACTTTCGAAATGTATCATATTGCATATTGGTAGTTACAGTCATTTAAAAGTACTTTAAAGCTACTTTACAATATTACAGTCTGCAGAAATCCGACTAGACAATTTAAGATTGAAGGGGTTAATATTGTTTTGTAATAAAAGCATAGAAGAAAAAAAATTAACAAAATGGTTCATCCACTGGGTTTAGTTTCCGTGTCAACAATATCTAGACAACATATCAGCACTCTAACTGCTGTTGCATGATAAACGAGCATTGGCCTTTTGCTTTTTATTATCTTTTTGGATTTCTATCGAATTGTTGGATGTTAGTAGGATGTTTAGCCTCATAATTTGTATGGATGAGCTTGTCACCTCTCAGTCTGAGGAGGATGTATCGGTGCATGAGATGTGAATTTGCTGCAAACTACAGCCAACATCATGCAAGTTCAGCAACACAAGACATAACGAATCAGCTAATGTTACTTAATAGTACAACAGATTGAAGACCAGCTTGGCATCTCTCTATCCTTTTTTTTCATGCAGCACTCTCCAAGACTCCAAGTCAGTCCAAGTCTCTTGTCTGGCAGCCTCTTGCTCGGTCACTCCTCTCTTATTAGCTTGTCTTCTTCGGCCTCTTCTGCTTTGGCTACCAAGCACCACAGAGCTAGATAACTTCACCAACATCGTTAATATTTACAACCTTGCACTGTCACACAAACAAACCTCTTGTCCAGAAAATGAGCTGTTTAGAAAGAGACTTTGCTTTTTCAGTTTTTTTAAAAATATATTTGTATACCCCTTGAGCATCACAAACAAATTGCCAAATTGTTCCTTCCAGCTCTACAGCCACTACTTCAACATTCGGCAACTTGCACCATAAAAATCTCAACTGATAAAAAGCACTATTGTAAGAGGAAAACTGGGTATTTTTGGTTTTGTGGTGAACTGTTCCTTTTAAATCTGTGGGCTTAGTTTAATTTGATGCCTGAGAGTTCAGATGTGTTTTCATGGTCTCTTCCGACAAAGCCCTTTCTCAATTTACCTTCAGCTCCCTTTTCTGCTAGTGACAGCATAAACAGATACTCTCAGACTCAGCAGAATTTGGTCCACCAAATACCCCAGGGCTCAGAGAGATCATCGTACACATTTTTGTCCCAACAGTCACAGAAACTAAGAGACCCAAGTGCCAAATAAGGAGCTAAAAGTTGGTTTAGTTTGTTTGCATTGCCATCGTTTATCAAGACTCAGATTGTGCAGATGATAAATCTAATCTCTGCTGATGAGAAACAACGCCTGATAAGTGTTGGAAAGAGATGTGTTGAGGTGAAAAGCAAGATTAAAAGCACCAGAAAGCCAATATGTTGGGTTGTGATAATCTGCCAAGTAACACAACGATTTAGTGTTAAACCACATTCAAATAATTAGTTGCTAATGTCTTCTTGCTCTTTATTTCACTCATGCTTCAACTTGTTCACAAGTCTGCCATGTCAATAACATTGATAAGAGATAAAAATCACATCCCAGGCTGCATGTGTGGTGTAAGGTTGCACTCTGAATGGACAGAATCTCAGGCTTCTGTTTGATTAGTTATTGATCTGTAATGTCTGTGTGAGCCCACTGTTAAAAATGCAGGAAATGTTCCTGATTCTGGGAAAAAAGCCTTAGTTCTATATTATTATACCCAATATATTTGACCTTATGTCCAGTTTTACTTGGCCTATCATCATCAATCAAAAACTGGCATTGAATTTCGAGCCAATACTTTAGAGGGAATTTGATGTCAGGGCTTGATGTTGCTTTGCTTTTACTTTGTAACATCATGAAGAAGTCATGCGATTTTATCATTGTTTAGTGGTGAGTGTGAGTCAGTTTGATCAGAGCTTTTTCACTGAATGATAAAAACACGGAGACTGAACCAAAATAGTTAATGTTAATGAACTAAAGAGGCTAAAGCTACAGAGTTGATGAGAGTTCTTTGTAGGTTTGTCAGTGTTGGTGACCCATCACATTATATTTAATTAGCTGTTCATAGCTGGTAAGAGGAGCCACTCACTGAGTTTTCACAGGAAGTCACTGAAAGGGTCAGAAGAAGCCTGGTGAAAAAATTGGAAATGGTATTCTTGCATGTAATGTTCATTACATTTAGCTAGTCTGATTTCATGACACAGTGAGTGTTACTAAATACTGTAAAAGAAGAACAAGTGAATGAATCAATCATACTTGAATTAATTGGGAACCAGTGAAGGAGCTGCTGGTTGATGCCAGTTTTGATGACTTGAGTGACTTTGAACAAAGCAGCACTGCATCAGATGATTTAATAAACAGCTTATTGGGAAATACATTACATGCTTTTTCTCCTAGATTGCATTGCAATATACAGTATGACACTGCATAACATCAATACAGTAGAATACTGTTCACTGTAAATGTACATGAGGTTTACAGTGCATTTGTCCCTTCAGCATTTCTAAAGGAAGATTGAAGAGACGAAGAGGAGCTGGATTATCATCAGTTATCATGGATACCATCTTCTTTTACAGTAAAACATCACTGTTATGTGATCTTTGACCTCTAGCTTGGTATCAGAGAAGACACTGCTATGTTCTTGACAAGTATATCCTATCAGATCCCACATATCATATTCAGCACTGCACAGCACGCCAAGACACGATGGATTTCTTCTTCCAACGCCATTTCCGCCGCCGTGCGAAAAGACAGAAGCATCCCGCTGCAGGACGCCAGCCTGGTCCTGCTCTTCAGACCAGTAAAGCCAGGAGGCGCTCCAGTGCCGGTCTGCCCTCCGTAGCATTAGTCCAGTCCAGACGCTCCTCTGTTGGTTTACCTCCAGTTTGCACCGAGCAGCGCAGGCGCCCCAGTGTCGGCCTGCTGGTGGCCAGCGGACAGAGGCGACAGTCCACTACAGAGGGTTTAACAAACACAAGTGAAGACGAGTCCGGAAGAGGATCTGAGAGACCAGATTTACTCATCAAGAGAGGAAGAAGGGGATTCCAGTATAAACCTCACCATGCTCGCAACGCCGCCGGTCCAGTCCCCTACGTACATCGTGGGATGGCGATGCGACATCGACGGCCTTCTAAAGTAAAATCCATTGAACCACATTTACTAGGATCCTCTATGTTACTTGCGAGCTTAGTCCAGATGGGCAGAGGAGTGAAAGAGAAGGAAGAGGAAGAGGAGGATCTGTACTCCTGCTCCGAGTCAGATGGAGAGGAAGGGAGTGATGGAGAAGTGGAGAACAGATCCGTAACAGCTCAGTTGCTCCTAACCCAGGCAGTCACTATGGAGAACATCTCCCCCCGCCCCTTGCTCCGCCCTCCACGCTGCCTCAGACGAAACTCCTCCCACCTCCTCCCAGCAGATGCCGTGTATCAGAGCAGTGGAACGGGTTATGGAGTCTACGGTCGGTATAATCGTCGAAGGTCGAGCCAAGTTCACTGGACGCTAAATAAACAGATCCAGACTTCCACAACCAGTCCCAGCCTGGGCCAGCAGGCCTCAGCAGGTCTGAGCCCTGAGCCCAGGGCTGACAGTGGGACCTCCTCTGGGTCCGCACTCCATAAAAGCTGTTCTTCACCACTGGGGGGACCAGAGGGAACCATATACTATGATCCTTATCTGGATACATGGGAGAACTTCCTGTCGTACGTAATACACACACAAACATGCACACACACTTGTAGAAAACACACTGTGAATGGGTAAAAGTTCAAAGAAGAAAACATGAAAACACCCAAACAGACAACAGCAAGGTTAGCAAGCAAGCATAATCTTTATCATCTATTTGACTTGAAATGAGATCATAATTTACATTATAAAGTCATTATAAGGATGTTTACTGAGGTAATAAATCAAGTGAGAAGGATGGTAATTTTCTCATAGACCCCTATGCAGTCTGACTTTCATATTGTAAGCATTGGAGTCGTACCCTTGCTGGCAATTAAAAAGATTGCAGGTTAAACTAATTTCTGTATTGGCTTCAGGGCCGGAAGGAAGCCGCAGGGTGACTGTGACATTAAAGTGAAAAGTCATTTTTGTGCTCACATCTGTCGGTAAGAGAATTTGATACGGATATTTTGAAAGTCCCTTGAGGAGGATTTTGTATCACTGAGTATCTTGAAAACTAATACCCAGATTTCTGTGAAATGTGTCGGAGATATTCATAGCCCGTATTCTATTTGTCGTGACCTTCTGACCCCTCCCTTAGTGTTGCTTTCAGGCAGAAATGTCACAGTAAAACACAAGAAATGTCATAATCTAAGAGGCAGATAAATAACCTTGGAGCTTCCCTTTATTTAAAAAGAAAAACAAGCTTTTGATGATCTCATGACCTTCCCTTTAGCACAGCTGTGGCACTCTGGGATGCTGCAATATGTGTCCTCTTCTGTTCCCCATGTGCTTGTTAAATATCGTTTAACACATGTTAAATTCAAGATTAATACAATCTCCAAGACGTCAATAGAGGACATGAGTGGTAACATCGAAATGACTCATACTGAAAAGCATTTTAAAATGCACAGTTCTGCCACAACTCACATTTCTGAGATCTTAACATATTTGTCACGGCAGTGTGTTACGCTTTCATATTTAGTCAGCTTCCACAGCAGTCAGACAGAGTGTCGATTAATACTTTAAAGAAGTGACAAACAGGCTTCTACATCTCCCCCCTTAAAACAATAAAAGTTTCCTTTTGTTGATTAGGGTTAATAACTTTCCAACACTAAAATGCTTCATTATACAGTGAAAACACTAAAGAAGCATCTTGTACAAAATTGGCCAATATGTAACATAGTAGGCAAAAGGTCAGCTATATTCAAAGATTAAATGTTATAATGTATATATATAATGTTAAATATGTTCTATTAAAGTTTCTTACTGTTCATTATCCTTTATTTTCCCCATGTTTTTGTTTTACAAATAGTGTATTATGAGAAATACATTTGCAGTATATTACTGTATTATTAAGTTACAGCACAATACTGTTCACAGTTTTGTCAGTAAATTACTGATTATTAACAATACACTGTAAAACTTTTCAGTGTAAATTTACAGCTGTATAATTTACTAATATTTATAATAATGTCATACTCTTAAAGTGCTGTAATCGCTTATTATTTCTCCCAGAATGCATTGCAATATACAGTATAACACTACATGGTAATGTTAGTCATGGTGTTCCACAGGGTTCTGTGCTCGGACCACTTTTATTCACACTGTACTTGCTTCCTTTAGGAAATCTGACAAAAACATAATGGCATTGTCTGAAAGGGCTGTAATCACATTTTTTCTGACCATCCTTCTTCAGAGTTTATTTTCAGCTTTTCCATCCTCTTTCTAAGAGAAGCTACTTTGTCCTGCAATTCACTGTTTGCTTTAGTTGTTTTCACTGCATCTGAAACTCATATTCATGCTTTTCTTTGAGCAACTTCTTTTCATCTTCCTTATTGCCGACTTTCTAGATGCAGTTTCTTTTCTTAAGCCTGCCATCTTAGTTGAATCATTGGAAAAGTAGCTCACATGAAACTATAAAAACGGCACAAAAAACCCCTCGACAAATAAAAATAATGCTGTGCCCTAGTTTGAACATTCTTTTTTTT
>CAFUXE010000048.1:51642-64753 GCA_903364295.1 Serranus cabrilla | reverse complement strand
TTTTTTTTTTTGCATTTTTCATGACCTGAAAAACAGCAGCACATAGACCGTGAGTCTGCTGGTATATGGGTTGAGTTTTGGGCATATAGAGCATATAGATAACAGGAAGTTGTATTATTCTGCTGTGTGGAGATTTCTTCATATCTCTCCTCCACAGCTGACATGATGGGTAATTGTTTATAATGGACAGAAAAAAGTGTTGTGTGTTTTGTGAACTGTGGCTTATGTTGTGTGTGTATGTATGTTGTATGTGTTGTATGCTTAGACATGCGCAGCACGGAAGATGGAAAGGTGGCCGGTTCTGTGTGCCTGCAGTGTGTCACATCTACAGCTGTATCGCTTAAACTTCCAAACTTCATTTTATGCTTTTATTTTGAAGGCCAAAATAGAAGTTAGCATTTTCTGCTTTTCATTATATATATATATATGTTATTATTATACTATGAGAGAAAAATATTTTTGCTTTTTTCATTTGTTTCTTTTTAATTTTCAAATCATCAGACCCAGGTTAATTTGGTGTTATGTTTTTGTTGTGTTTTGGGTAAATGTTACTGTATATACTTTTTTTTTCTCCTGTCAAGAAAAGAAAAAACAGGAGCATTTCCAATGTTCTGTCTCTGTGTTTCCAGGAAAGCGATAGCTAAGTCGGGCCTGCACCATCTGCCCTGTGAGCCCAGTACATCATCCCTGAGCAGGACCGACCCAGAAGCAATTATCCGCAGCACGCTGGACTGGACTGTGAGTCTGCTGTTTTATTCTGATATCCTCTAAGAAAACACACGTTATCATTACCTTTACTCTGATTTCACACAGGATAACACTCCCTCTTGTTTTAGGCCATCATACTACTAACATTTATCCCTAAAATGTCTTTCAAGCTTTTGAGACCACTGCAATTTGTGAAAAAATTTATTTTAAATTGACAAAGAATAATATACCAGGATCTTATGGAAGCTGATTGGCGCAGCCTCGTAAAAGCACTGTAAAACTTTTCAGGTTTTCGCCTGCAAAGTATATTATGTATTTTGTCTCTTACTGTATTTTAAAAATAGTGTATTACTAGAAATAAATGTAAATTTTCAAGGATACAGTAACATATTGCACAACACAATACTGTTCAGTTTTTTCAGTAAATGACTGAATATTTACAGGACACTGTAAAGCGTTTTAATGTAAATTTACAGTGAGAGTATGACATTATTTACAGGAATTTAAAGTGCTGTAATCCCGGATAACATTGCAATATTCAGTATGACACGACATAGGAAATAAATAATGACTCGGCAGAGAATACTGATCAGATTTCCTCTGTGTCCCTGTGTGTTTGTCTCCGTAGGAGTCGGCTCTGTATGGAGACCATATCTGGTTTGAGACCAACGTGTCCGGAGACTACTGTTATGTGGGAGAACAACACTGTATCGCCAGAGCACTGGTTAGTTTCTCACTCTAATTGCCTTCACCCTCTCTTCTCCGTCCCTTTGTCTACACATTCATATAGTTTGATTCAGAAAAGGTTGTTTGGGTAAAGCGTCCATTATGTTTATCAGACAGATTGTTTATGCGTCTGCATGCTTGCATCTCGCGTGTTTACACATCGAAATCTGCTAACATTTAAATATTTTCCTTCAGTATCTGCACAGCTGAAATTCTGAAGCACTTGTAAAATGATCTTGCCATTAAAAATAAGCAGAACTGAACACTGTATATGAGGCGGTAGAGATGCTTTCTGGTGATCTTTCACTGACTCTGGTGCTTGACCTTTGACCTCTTCCCAGTGGAAGATGTGACACAGGAAGTTTATGTTGTTTTTTCAGTGTCCATTCACTCTCTTGTCCTCGGTTCTCACTGTTTTTGTCATTTTCTTTATTTTATTTGGTCAAAATTTGAAGAAAATGAGCGATTGCAGTAGGAGACAAACAGGAAAAATATCACAAAACATGTAACAGGAAAAAAAAGAAAATACTTCTTGTGTTGGAAAAATACAATTCATCATGCTAAATGTTTGTTCTACATCACAGTAAGAAAAAGGGAATCAACCTCTTTGGCTTCATTAGATAAGAATAATTTTTTTCCCTCACCAACACAAGTTAAATATGTACTTTCTGGGCGAACTGATTAACTTTTGATTATGAAGAATTTAGTTATAAATCTCCCTCGAGGCAATTAGTCTACAGCATAGTAAACAACTTTCTCCTGTAAATTATTCGATACAATTCTGCAACAAATAAAGCAAAATAATTATATTTTTATGCTTTATTTTTGTGTCACTGTAAAACCTTTCAGTGTTTTTTAATTTTACTGTTCATTTTCCTACATTTTCCCTATTTTTTGTGTATTGTACAGTGTATTACTAGATTAGTCTTGTAAATATATAACACAATATTGTTCACAGTTTTGTCAGTAAATTTACAGCATACTGTAAAACTTTTTAGTGTATTTTTCCAGTAAATTCCTGTAAATAATGGTTCTCAAAGTGCTGTGATCACATACATTTTCTCCCAGATTGAAAATACATTACAATACTGTTCAGATTGCACTGTAAATGAAATGTTTACTCTGCCCAACGACAACCTACAGAGTTTTAACTAAATTAGCTCATGGAGGCTAATCATTTAAAATCACTGAGTCCTTCACCTGAGTGACGGCTCCATGACAGTGATGCTGCGGCTCATTCCCAGCGTCCAGACAGTCGTTCAGTGTCATCAAACACGGTCATGTCATGTTATAATTTTACTCATGTCAGCTCGTATCAAAGTCAAACATATGGAGTCGCTGTACGTCACACACCATCATGTCAGATCATTTGTAAGTGTGGCAGCTCACAGTGTTTCTCACTTTTGCAGCACAGGAGTGACCCCCGGTGGTCAGAGGTGGTATTACAGCCACTAGTGGCTAAATGAATGCTGGTCAGCATACAGATAGTTTCTTTTCTTCCTGTAACTTTTGTTTGATTAACCATGTTCTTTTCTCTTTCTCCTTCTAGCAAAAGTCTGTCAGTCGAAGGAAGTGTGCCGCCTGCAAGATCGTGGCCCACACCGTCTGCATAGAACAACTGGAAAAGGTATTTTCTCCCTCTCATGGTTTCAAAATACTTTAACCAAGCCGGCGGATCCAGGGAATCTAAAACAGTTCACCTTTTAAATCTGCTTAATGGAGCCAAGAAACATAGAGACGCAGGTGTAAAACGTGAGTCGTCACAGACAGATGAAGGTGGAGAGGCGAAGATTAGAGACGCGTGTTTAAAGCATCTTTCAGGAGGGACAAAAGGTGATGGAGGCAAGAATAAAGAAGGATTAAACTTTCAGATCAGAGAGAAGTGAAAAGAGGGATTACTTTAAACCCCTCAGGCATGATGGAAATCTAAAATTGGATCCAAGGATGGTTGCGTTTCTGTTTTATTTATTTCATTTACCACTTATTTTATTAAGTTCTGTTCATTAAAAGCCGTTTAAAAGAGCCGGCAGCTTGTGTTTAACCCTTCCTCCTGTCCAACCTGCAGTTTCCCAGCTCTAGAGCCATTCTGTTGGACGCCGCCCTGCCCCTCAATGACCCCGACTTTAGAGTGAGACACACAAAACTCCTCCCGTCTCTCCTCTCTGACAGGGACACACAGGCCTGGTGGTGTCTGGACCTCACTTCAATCAGAAAGAACCCTGAACTTTGTAGATGGATATATTGTTAAGCCACTAAACTGTTTTGTGGACCACTTTTAAAAATGATCAAATTGGATTCAGGTCAGACACACACCACTTAAAAAAACTTCCACTTCTGCATCACCGGGGGGTCGTTTTCTTTCCTTAAATCTCCAAGAATCTTCTGTCTCTTCATCTCATTTCCCTGTTGATTAAAGTGGAATCTGAAAAAGGTCGGCCCTGTTCATTTCAACGTGACAGACACCACTTTTTGGTCAGTAAATGTGGAGGGCACGGCGAAGGGGGAGACGCAGTTGTTCTTTTTCTGTGCACTCTGCATTAAGGGGAATCCTGGTGCCTCCCGGGTTGCAGGGAGCACTTTTAAACACTTTCACAGCCTGAGGGTTTGAATCCAGTTTGCATGTTCTTGCAGGGTCCTCCAGCTTCCTCCAACAGTCCAAAGACATGCAGCTTCGGTACAAAGTCACATATATCTGAACCTTTTTGGGCCGCTTCTCCTTTCTCCTAAAACATGTTTCACCCTCCAACCTGATCACCGGAAATCATTCCAATCAAGAGCTCCAACCTTTCCCTCAGAGTAAAGCTTTCCTCTGTGTGTTTACGTTCCCCTCTCTTCCTCTGCTTCCCTCCAGATTAACTTCAGGTGTAAACCGTCCTTCAGAGAATCGGGCTCGAGGAACATCCGGGAGGTGAGTTCTGGGAGTTTTTTTCTTGTCGTTGTTCATATTCTATAATAGAAATTTTAAAAATCTGTGATTTGTGTGTCAGCCCATCGTGGTGCGTCATCACTGGGTGCATCGGAGACGACAAGAAGGCAAATGTAAACAATGTGGGAAGGTGAGTGTTAAATCTGATGCTATTTTTGCATTGACCCATAATTTAATCGATCACTTTAAAGGCAGTGAAGCAGTTTGTTGTGGTTTCTCTGTGCAGGGCTTCCAGCAGAAGTTCGCCTTCCACAGTAAAGAGATCGTTGCCATCAGCTGCTCTTGGTGCAAACAGGCTGTAAGTCGTTCACCTGGATCGGAGCTGAACTAACACAACATTATATTGTTCTTGTCCTGCATTGATAAAAATCCATTGCATTGTTGTTTTTCCCTCTTTAGTACCACAACAAGGTGTCCTGCTTCATGCTGCAGCAGATTGAGGAGGCTTGTCCAATAGGACCTCACGCTGCGCTTATAGTCCCGCCCACATGGATCATTCGAGTCCGACGGCATCAGGTAACACTTAACCAATATCATTTAACTACTGTTTTTTTTGTTGACTTCATCCAAATTATTATTAGTGCTACATATTCACAAGAAATCATTTAAAAAAAAATACAAACTGCATTTAAATCATTTATTTCTATTAGTTTTCAGTCAGTCAGCCATCTGCTGTTTGGTTAGCAGCCCAGGATATAACCACAGATTCTATAAAAGGATTGTGGACTCAGCATTTGGCTGTTGCCATCTTGGTTTATGGCCTCCGCCATATTTTTGTAGTTTTTTAGCAACTAGCACATGTACACTGTAAAACTTTCCAATGTAAATAAACTGGATGCAGCAGGGCCTGCAAAGTACTGGATTTTTTATTTATTTATTTATTTATTTTTTACAGTTATGCATTTGTTACGACCCCCACCAAAAGGCTGTAACATAATTGCCACAAAGTCAGGTGCAGTCAGAAACAATGATTTATTAACAAGATGTTCAAACAACCTAAAACATAACTACTGAGAAACAAAAGGTCTGGTGGGCTGACAAAATTAATAAAGAAAGGGGAACCTTTGGACCGACCCTCAATGGGCCGCCGGATCCAAAAGAGCCCCTTCTACCACTGAACCAGAACTACAACAAGAAATAGAAATAAACATGCATTGAAATATACAGTAAATCATGAGTACAGGAGAATACTGTTCACTGTAAATTTACATCCAAGGTTTACAGTGTTGCTTGGTAATGGCAGCTTTGTTTGAGATGTCCAAATATAATACAACTTCTATTAATTATATTATACAGGACGATAGTTCTCCTCTGCTATAGTGTATACAGTTCTGTTAAACACAGTAAATGCTCTTTAAGGTCTTGATGTGTTGATGTTAATCAGCTGCTTTGCCTTGAACTTTAACTCACATTAGTTTTAATGAAGGGAAACTCACCTTCTCCTTCCTCTCTGCTCTGTGTCTCTTCCAGTCGTCTATGAAGTCGAGTAAGAAGAAGAAGAGAACATCGTTCAAGAGGAAAAGCAGCAAGAAAGGAGCCGAGGTCAGTGCGAGGACGTATCGTCACGTAGTTACGCTTCACTTAGGAATCAAACAACAAGTTCTCATGCACTCGTTGTAGATATTTCTTTAAAATCATTTACTTTAGATACTTTATTCAGGCAAAATCTGCGATTATTTTTGTCGAATAAAATCTTCTGAAAGCCTAATATAGATGAAAGGTTTTGGGATAAATCAAAGTGTTCGACATCTTCTCCTCTGACAGGAAGGACGGTGGAAGCCCTTTATAATCCGACCCATCCCGTCATTGCTGATGAAACCACTGCTGGTGTTTGTCAACCCCAAAAGTGGAGGAAACCAGGTATTTATAGACAACACAGTCGGCCGAATCTTTATAGAAACATATGACCAAAAACCACGTCTGTACTATTCAAATATAACATTTTATTTGCTCACTTTTTAAAAATCGATCCTAATGCTTCTGATCCTCCTTTGAAAACATTTGTTACACTCAAAACAACACAAGCCGCTCGGAGGAGAGCGCAGTATTCAGAGACGTCATTTGGGAAATCATCTTTTTCTTTTGTGGCCATAAATCAGTGAAACACACTTTCAACAGGTTTAATTACATGTGCAGACTTCTCATGCATCTCAAACTGTACGTGTGTGTATTTGGATGGGGGGCAAACTTTAAGATACGAGTATAACTGCTTTGATAGTTTTTAAACTGTACACCTGTAATTTAAGATAATCTAATGTTTAGAATATGTATGACCTGTTCTTATTGTACTCGATTTGATTTATTACGATAATGGCTCAGGGACTATGGGTGGAAATATCAATGAATCTTAAATCTGGTGCAATGCATTTTTCCTTGTTTTATTCAAGGCCCCAGGGTTTTATTGTACACTCACCCTGTTTAAATAAACATCACATTACAACCCAGCCAACGGGTAAATTACTGTCAGTCAGTGAACCGGTCGTCATTGTGTCATCCGGTGAGTCAAGCTATGAGCTGAGCAGTTATTGTGTTACTAAAGCAGCTCCAAGGTCTGGAAGCCTGTTTGTCAGTGACTCTGACACTCAGGATTCTTGGAGAGAAATAGGTTAATTTAATGAAATACTTTCATACAACCGAGCTTCTTTTTGCCCCCTGCTGGCCTTTACAAAGAATACAGTTTTACTTCTGTACTGGTTTTCAGAGCCAGAAGTTGCAGCTCGTTTTAAACACATAATCACTTGATGAGGACTGATTTGGAGTCTCAGTAGCAGCTGTTGAACTGTAAGTAGATTCTGTGCTAGTTTTTTAGTCTTCCAACTTCCTGTTTGTTTCTCCGTCTCTCAGGGCAATAAGATCCTGCAGTCCTTCATGTGGTATCTGAACCCCAGGCAGGTGTTTGACCTGAGCCAGGGAGGACCAAAGGAGGGGTAGGTCTCTGTCTCTCTCACACACACACACACACACAACAGTGAACGTCTACGAGTGATTCACTTGGATGAACTGACCACTAACCGGTGTCAATCTTGTAGCCTGGAGTTGTATCGTAAAGTCCATAATCTGAGGATCCTGGCCTGTGGAGGAGACGGCACTGTGAGTAGTAACACACACACCTTTAGTTACGTTTGTACAGTATAATACTTATATTCACACAGCACAGGATAGAAACGTACGACTGAAAATGGATCTGACTAAATCAAGCAATACATAAAAAAAGCTTAACAAATAAAGTTGCAGTATATCACTCGAAATTTGCAACATTTTCCTGTTCAGCTTTGTCAGTAAATTACTAAACACTTACAGTACACTTTGAAACTTTATTGTGTAAATTCCTGTAAATAATGCCATACTCTTAAAGTGCTATAATCACTTATTATTTCTCCCAGATTACATTGCAATATACAGTAAGTAGTAAGTGACACTGCACGGTAATGTTACTGGTCGTGGTGACCTTTGTTATTTGCACTATACGTACTTTATTTAGGAAATCTGACCACAACACTTTTAGAGAATGGCATTATTTTTAAAATACATATTTTTTTTGTCCCAGATTGCATTGCAGTATACTGTGTAAAACTGTATGACAGTATACACATTTTATCTTTATCTTGCACGAATGAGAAGTGCTAAGATATTAATGAAAAAAAGAAGAAGCGTGACTAAACATATTTATTGATGTGCTAATTAAAATGCCAACAAATTCCTAATTTATAGTCACTATATTGCCAGACTGTGAAATGTGTGACAGTGATTACAGTGTCTGCCGGATGAATATTTCATTGAAGCAGATTTTTAGGGACACTGTGATGCCAAGAGGACAGAATTGTAAACTGGTTGATCTCCTGTCTTCAGCATAAAAAAAGACATGATATTGTGTGATAATATATGAAAAACAGGATGAAACCCTGACGAATGTGTGTATTCTTTGAGGAGTCATTTCTATTAGACGCCCTGTTTACTGTAAGAGATGGTTTGATGGATGGATTCTGTCTCTGTGTGACACCAGGTGGGCTGGATCCTGTCTTGTCTTGATGAACTGGCATTAAATCCTTCACCTCCTGTTGCCGTTTTACCACTTGGGACGGGAAACGACCTCGCCAGGACGCTCAACTGGGGAGGGGTGGGTACGAACACTGACACCTACATGCAGATGGTCCAATTACATGTTGTTGGCAACCCGAGCAGCTGCTGGCCTACTTCTCCAGCTTAAGTATACTCTATTGAAGCTTCCTTTTTTTCCTTTAATTAGTCAGTAATTTGGACTTACACTTGTACAAATTGTTCCCTCACCGCCATTTGTTAACAGATTTTTCTCCCAGATTGCATTGTAATACACAGTATAACACCATTTTCAGTAAAATACCGTTCAGATTTCACTGTAAATTTACATTCACAGTGTGTGTTGATATGTTTTTTAAAACCCTTCTGTATTTCAGGGCTATACAGATGAGCCTCTGTCTAAGATCCTGTCCCATGTGGAGGATGGAGCTGTTGTCCAGCTGGACCGATGGAATCTACAGGTTGAACCAAACCACAGTGCAGGGGCCGAACCGGATGAACAGCAGACTGATAAGGTCAGTGCACATGAGCGAGCAGAGGTTTCATATCCAGATATCATATCCATGGATGTAGTAACTATTGCACTTTGTATCTGTTGTGGAAGTCCAAGAAACAACAGAAAACCCAATGCTGTCATGTGTGAATAACTGCTGCTACTTCAGTGATATTTTGCTCTGATTTAATTGCAATAGACGGATCAAAAGGATTGTCAGGTCTGTTCGCAAAAACAACATTTTGCATCTATTTGCTTTTGCATTGACCTTATATGTAATTCAGAGCCGTGCACAGGTTTTATTTTCAAGACCTGCCGTGCACAGGAGCATTAAAAGGCTTCATTTGACTTTATTTTTACCCAGATGTGACTGTTGAGTGTTACTTTTTTATGTTCTCTCAGCTCCCTCTAGATGTTTTCAACAATTACTTCAGTCTTGGATTTGATGCCCATGTGACTCTAGAGTTCCACGAGTCAAGAGGTACGTTCATGTTAATAAATACAACCATGAATACAAATGTTGCTGCACAATTTACCAGCACGAGAGCTCCTTATTATCCTTGACATTGGACATAGACACAGTACATTAAAAAGCTTTACTCATGTCTGTTTTGTTTCAGAGGCTAACCCGGAGAAGTTTAACAGTCGTTTTAGGAATAAGATGTTCTATGCTGGGGTGAGTGCATCTCTATGTTCAAGGTCGTTGTACTGTACTGTATGGCATACTGTAGTATGCTAAAGTGCTGCAATAACTTAAAATTGATTCCCCAGATTGCATTGCAATATACAGTACGACACTGTTTGATACATTAGAATACTGTTTGGATTTCACTGTAAATTTACATCTAAGGTTTACAGTGTGAATACAAAAAGTGGGGGAAACTGTTTGTGACATGTTTTAACGCTATCTATCTTGAACACAACGTTTGGAGGAAACTGTTTCACACATCAAAAGAAAATGTGGTAGAGAAGCTTGATGAAGTGACTGACAGGACAAGTAAAGCTGAATGATTCCATGAAAGGACACTTTTACTTTGACGGACACATTTTTTTTAGCCCGTTTTCTGAAACACTTCTAGTATCGCTGTCGGTCAAACCAGCTGTGTCACTGAAATGTTCTTGGCCGATTTGAAATATAACAGTTTGAGGTCTGAGGTCACGTCAGTTGTTTCCTAGGATGTGTTACAAATGTCCAGTGTCGGCCCTGAGGCACATCTATGTGATGAACATTAGGTTACTCAGGTCAGCTGCTGAGAGACAAACAGAGATGATCACTTTGTGGCTGACTTTGCCTGAGGCGGAGGAAGATACCTCCATCCTGCTTACCTGTCTGTCTGCCTGCCTGTCTGTCTGTCTGTGTGTGTGTGTTTCTCTCATACAGACAGCGTTCTCTGATTTCCTGATGGGAAGCTCCAAAGACCTGTCAAAGCACATCAAAGTGGTGGTGAGTAGCTGTCCGTCAAGCAGTCGGTCATTTGCATAAAAACTCCACCTCTCCCTGTCTCTCTCTCTCTCCGCTCGTCTCTCTCTCTCTGTTTTCTTTCCTCTCCTCTTCAGCGGATGCATGATAAATGTGCCTGTTGGGCTTTGGTTCACTCTCTATCTGTGTTTTGCTTCTCCTCTTGTCTTATGGAGGCTTTAAGAATTGGGTCACTTAATATCGGTGACACCAGAGAGCGGGGAAAGGAGGGGGGGTGTTACTGTGTTATGTGAAAGAGAAATATGTTTATTTGCATAAAGCACACATGTTAAAGATGAGGTGGACTTGATGTTCTGGTAGAGGGGAACCACATACAAAGACATAATACTATAAAACGTATCGGTGTCAATTCTTTTACATAATGGCTGTTTCTTAGTGTCATGGTGTCCCACAAGGTTCTGTGCTTGGCCCGCTTTTATTCACACTAAACATGCTCCCTTTATAAGTACGACTAAAACATAATGGCATTGGCATTGCAATAACTTCACTCAAATCTATAAGTCCTGCACCTCTATGGAATCAGCACAATAATGGCTAAAACTGGGATCTCAAACATTTATTTTGTGCAGGAAAACGAAAAAAAAAAGCCCATTATAAATTATAGAAAAAACGAATAAAATTGTGTCCACTCCTCTCTGGTCTGTGTAAACAACCTGCAGTTCTGTTCTCTGATTTTCAGTGAATAGAATTGAATGTTATCTGGATCTGGTTATCACAATGTTTTAATAAATAATCTCTCTCTCCCTCCAGTGTGACGGCACAGATTTAACATCAAAGGTTCAGGACCTGAAGCTGCAGTGTCTCGTCTTCCTCAACATCCCCAGGTGAAAACACTTACTGCCACCACTATTTAGACTATTTTTTTCAGGCTCAATGAAGAATTTAAAATGTTGCACATGTGAACACAGGCTGCAAATAAAACACACAAGAGGACAAATGAGCATAACATGTATATCTGTATTTTTATACTAAATTATATCCTGGCTGATGTTATTTGGCCTATCATCATCGAACAAAAACTGGCATGGAGTTTCAAGCCTGTTATTAAAAAAGTTCGCCTCGTTTTTAAAAAGTTCTGAACCTTTTTTTTTTTGGCCTTTTCTGCACAGATGCATGTAGGAAATATTCTGCTGACACGTCGTTTTGTGCTCTTCAGATACTGTGCGGGCACCACGCCGTGGGGAAACCCCGGCGATCACCACGACTTTGAACCCCAGCGCCACGATGACGGATACATCGAGGTCATCGGCTTCACGATGACTTCACTGGTATGTGGCTCGCCGGCTCCTGGTAGCCATGGCAACCAGGGATGGGAAGACCGGCTGCCAGCCGAGAGTGTTTTACTCGATTAGAATATGAATGTAATCTCACCTGGGGTGTTAATTGTGATGATTAGTCTAATTAAAATGAGTGATAATATGTTGGCTCGTTAACACAGGCAGCAGTTCATTCCTCACATGTGTTCTCATTATCAGGATCATTTTAACACGGATACATGAACTGTTTACCCACGAGGTTCCTCTAACAAACATTACATCCAATAAAAAGGCATGGAGCTCGAACTGACATATCTAACCAAGTTTTACTGTCATTAATGTTAGTTACAGTAACCTTATACACTTACTGTCCACTTTAATGGTGGTGGAAAAAGTAGTTTTTATTCCTATTTACTTTTTATTTTCTCAGTTATCATTTATAGAATTGGCTGACAGTATAATACTTTGTTTTTTTAATGTATAATAATGAATGAATGAATAACAATGTTGAATGTGATTTAATTCAGTTTTTATCAAATTTTATGTCTGAGAAAGTGGTTAAAAATCGGTACAAAATCCACATAAAACAGGTCTTTTTTTTCATTACAGCTCAAAGAAAGTTACTATATTGGCTGCCATATTTGTTATTGATGAATTAGTATCACAAAAATCCAATAATGGTTGGGCTCTGAATACGATACTGTGAAATGACTCCACTATAAGTAAAAGTCCTGCATTTAAAAGTACAAAAGTATCAGCATCAAAAATGTATTTTAAGTATAAAAAGTAAAAGTACTTATTATGCAAAATGGCCCCACTTATTATGTTATATATTCCAAATGTATTATTATTATTGAAGCATGTATGTAAGCAGCTTTTTACTCTTATCTTAAAATGAGCCGTGAGTCAGACAGCAGCTCCACCATCATGAGTCAAAACCCGTAATGATCAACCTGTTGAAGGATCCAGTGCCACCAGGGAAATAATGGAAACTCCCAGTGATTCACAGCCGTAGTTGGATTAATGACCAATTATGAAGTGAAATGTGTGTGTGTGTGTGTGTGTAGGCTACTCTCCAGGTTGGAGGTCATGGCGAGCGGTTGAACCAGTGCAGAGAAGTCACGCTCACCACCATCAAACCTCTCCCAGTCCAGGTACAAACACACTGTTATGATTAAATATATCTACTGGAGCCTTTTGGGTATTAACCTGTTTCTGTTACTGATTTATGTTTCGTTAGGTGGACGGCGAGCCGTGCAGACTCGCTCCCTCCGTCATCCGCATCAGCCTCAGAAACCAGGCGAACATGGTCCAGAAAACCAAACGGCGGACCTCGCTGCCACACCTCAACGAGTGAGTGACGCAAATCTCACCAGACTCATAATTAACTTGTGATAAGTTGTTTGTTAAAAGCTGTTTTGGTGCCGTTTGTGTGTCAGTCAGCAGCCGGTCCCGGAGAGGCTGAG
>CAFUXE010000048.1:26514-50347 GCA_903364295.1 Serranus cabrilla | reverse complement strand
CAACTTGTGGATGTGTCACACTCGGGGAGATAAAAATATGCTCCGTACCCCGAGGCGCCGCGGTTATATCATCTCAACGCCGTTTCTCTCTCTGTGGCTCCGTGTTCCACCCCGAACATGCAGCCTGGACCAGATCACCAGGGATCCACAGTCACAGGTGACAAATCACAACAGGAGAGCTTAAAGGGACAGTTCAGACTTTTTGAAATGAGGTTGTATGAATCAGTTTAAATGCTATATTTAATTATTGTGTTTGTGTGACTGTGACACCGATGAACCTGAAATAACCTTAAAAACATCAAATTATCACACAAACACACCAACCGATCGAGGCCAAGGTACTGCAAGGTAAAATGACTGTTTTTCTTAAAGGAGTCTGGTGACTAGATATATTTTACACTTAAACTGATGATTTCTTTAGGTGGCCAAAATACGTTAGCTGCAGTTAATAACAGTTGGATCAACATCTACTGTAGCTAACACACTGACTCACGCCAAGTGATTCATAAATACAGAAATAAAAGATGGTTACATGGCTGAATTTCAGCTCCAAATCCACTGATTTAACATGAGAACATGGAAAAGTCTGGTAATACATAACTGCACATTGAACTGAACTTTGATCTCTAACAGTTAAAGGGATTTCATCCCAACTGTGATGAGCTGAAACTGGAAAATGTCCGTTTCTTTTTGGGATATGACAATATTATTCAGTTGTACTGTAAATTAACAATGTAATCTGAACAGCATTCTACTGTATTGGTGTCATACTGTATGTATATATATATATATATAACTATAACAGTGAAAAGTTTAAAATTACTTTCTTGCTGAGTGACTTTTTCTACAATATCTTTGGAAGTTCTTCTTTTTTTTTTACCGCATTCTGTCTCCTCGTTACAAACCCCTGAACATTTCTTGCATTTATATGAGCTGTCTTTACAAACAAAACAGTGCATGTACCATCACCATACAAAACAACTAATTAGCTGCTCCTTGTGTGCCACTTGAAAAGGTCAGTTAAAAAAAGCAGCGTCCTCAAAGAGAGTCTATGAAATGACTGTCGGTCAATAAACTGCTGTGTTATCTCTGGGGAATGTTTGGAAAGTGGTGAAAAGTATTTGTGTTAATGATGCTCCGACTCCCAGTGCAGTCTTTGTCTTCCACGCTGAGATATTTAGCATCAATGAGAGGTGTGTGTGTGTGTGTGTGTGTGTGGGTTCAGGAGCTCCTTCTTCCAGCACAATGAGCCGTGTGATGTTCAGCCAGCAGCGTTGTGTCGGTGCAGCGGGCAGCCGGCCTGCGCTGCCTCAGGGAGCGGCCTTTATTGTTTCTACGACCTACGTCGGCTTACTGATGACAAGCCAGCTCGGTCAGGCTCATTTAAAAAATAAAAGGCACCAAAGCCAACGCTCACTTGGAACTGGATTTTGGCGCTGTACGACGACATGAGACGTGGTCCAATATTGATGTCATTCCTGATTCTGGATAGTGTGCTGTATCAGTGTGTATCATGCTTTCTTTGTACTCTGTACAGAAATTGTCTTTCATTTTCCTTGTGGCATTGAGCGCTGCAGGGCTATACAGGCTTTATTATGTTCCTTTATTTACTGTGAAACAGCAGAAAGTTTGCAAATCGTTATGTCTTTGTTAGACGTTTGAAAAGCAGCAGCTTACTGCTTCTTGTTTATTGTCAGCAAATATAAAGCTGCTCTGACCCGTCACAGCTCGTGTGGTTTCAGAACGGTCGTCCGCTGATCGGAAGGTCGCTGGTTCGATCTCCAACCATGGCTGCATACGTGTAGAAGTATCTTTGGGCAAGATACTGAACCCCAAAGTGCTCCAGATGCTGCGTTCATCGGTGTGTGAATGAATTCCTGATGTTGGCAATTGGCACCATACAGGGCGACCTCGGCCCCCAGTACGTCTGTAGGGTTAAAGGAGTTTGAGTGGTCACCAAGGCTAGGAAAGTTTAAAGAAAACTTTAAAGGTCTTAGCCCTCAGTGAAGCTACACCGTAACCCCATAACACACAACTTCAAATCCCAACTTTTTTTTCTACAACCCCGAAATCCAAAAAAGTTTGGATGCTCCAAATAAAAAAAAAACAACCATTTGCTAATCATTTCTGAAATGTATACATTTGAAAAATGTTCAGAGACAATATATTTTATGTTTTATCTTATCAACTTTATGTATTTTTCTCAATATGTGCTCATTTTGAATTAGGAACAGCAACACATTTAAAAAAAAGAAGTTTTGACAGGGGCAGCAAGACTCAAAAAACACGTTTATGTAACATTTCACAGGTAAACAGGTCATAGAAACATGGTTGGGTATAAAGGGAGAATCCTCAAAAGGCTTTTAAGAACATTTGTCAATGCACAATTGCAGCAATTTATGGGGGACTGTAACTGTAACTCACTAACATAGTCCTGTTATTAAAACTAAAGGACTATAAACGGCTGTGGTTCTTCTCCCATTTGCTGAATCTTTCCTTCACAGAGACGATGGTGTCAGCAAGTCTACCAGTATCATTTTAAGCATATATTCTCTGATCTCAGAACTAATTCAGCTGTGCTTTTTTTTTTTCAAAAACTTGACTTTGGTCATCAGCAAACACAGCGCTGCTCATTGTCTGTACTACCTTTATATTTAATTAGATTTATGTCGAGTCTGAGGTCGACATCAGTCCGTGCTAGATGACCAGAATTGAAACTAACATTACTTCCAGGACCTGAGGGCTGGAGATGAGCACCACTGTATAAGTAGATATCAAAGTGCTGTTGGATAATTGTCTTGTTCCTCTGTATCTCCAGCCATTCCTCTGGGACTGATCGTGGTTTCCGGTGACAGCGACTTAGAAACCTGCAGAGAACACATCCAGCGCTTGCAGGAGGTAAGGAAGAGAGAGAGGGGGGGAGGGGGTGAGGAGGTTCTGGTTCTGTGTTGCTGAATGGGGAGAAAAAGGCAGAGACACAGAGCAAGAGGAAGGGAACCTGCTCGGGAAGTTTGGAGCAGGACTAATTAAAGTGTGTGAAAGGGAGGCTCAGTAACTAATACATGCTAATTTTCTTTAGGGCACGGTCACACATGCATAAAATCAACATTGGTGTATTTTCACAATTAAACATTTGAAACAAATTCACTTCATCTCTGCATCATGTGGAGTTTAACTTTAGTGAAGTTTAATGAAGTTGCAACCAATGGCAAAGAAGTTTGTGTGGTCGACCCTACATTCAGCACTAATCATGCCTCGGCACACTAAAACTAAAGCATAATACTGGTCAGTACACTGTAAAATTTTAGTGTAAATTTACAGTTAATTCCTAGAAATATTGACATTCTCTGAAAGTGCTGTAATCACATATTTTTTCTCCCAGATTGCATTGCAATATACAGTATGGCACTGCACAATAATTAGTCATGGTGTTCCACAAGGTTCTGTACTTGGACCACTTTAATTCACACTATACGTGCTTCCTTTAGGAAATATGACTAAAAAATAATGGTATTGTCTTAATGTGCAGTGATTTTTTTGCCCCAACAGTATGACACTGTTTGACGTCAATACAGTAGAATACTGTTCAGATTTCAATGTACATTCACAGCTAAGGCGATGTCCACTCCCCTGCATGTGTTACTGTGCCCTGACAGTTTGAGTTGTCAAACCTTCAGACAACTGTCCTCTCTGCTCTCCTTTGCTCCCGTCCTTCCTCTCTAGGACTTCTGTTCTGCTCATCCCTCCCTAAGATGCTTGGGACTGCAGGTTGGTGGCCGGATGCTGGAATTTGTCGTGTGGTTTTTGTCTCAGAGGCACACGGGAAACTAACAGCTTCTTCAGAAAACATTTTCAGTCACTCAATTTCTTTTATGTTGCTTTGGCAAAGAGCACAAACAAGCAACAGAAAAATATTTGATCACACAGAGGAAAGTAAAATGGGAAAAAAAATCCCAACTAAACAGTGCAGTATTTTTTGTGTATTAATAGAAATAAATGTGCAGCATGTTACTGTATTCTTGTAAATTTACAACACAATACTTTCCAGTATTGTCACTAAATT
The DNA here is from genome assembly GCA_903364295.1 of Serranus cabrilla. Lineage (NCBI taxonomy): Eukaryota > Metazoa > Chordata > Actinopteri > Perciformes > Serranidae > Serranus > Serranus cabrilla. Next base: position 46,284 of record CAFUXE010000048.1, on the reverse strand, counting down.
ACAGAATATTTACACAACACACTGAACGTTTTAGTGTAAATTTACAGTAAATTCCTGCAAATAATGTGCTTAAAGTGCTGTAATTACATATTTTTTCTCCCAGATTACATTGCAATATACAATTTTAGTCATGGCGTTCCACAAGGTTCTGTACTTGGACCAATTTTATTCACATCATTCATGCTTTTTTCTCCCAGATTGCATTACAATATACAATATGGCATTGTATTACATCAATACAGTAGAATACTGTTTAGATTTAACTGTCAATTTACGTTAAACGTTTACAATGAAGTTATCATTTACACTACCAAGCCCCAGGATCTTCCCGTGGCTGTATGACCCCCACCACTACATGTACATGTCTTTGCTCCACCACACTCTGAATGAGCAAAGATTCAAGTAGTAGGAAACAGACTACTCTGTCGATATTCCTGCAGTTCTCTCAGGCTCTTTTAAATTTGCTTATTTCTTAAGTCAACCCATCAAAGTCACGAGTAAAAGCTTCCTGTCTGAATCCAGAGGTGGATTTTGGTAGAAAGGTTACATCTGACACTGGAGCTGACAGCCAGTGTGAGTGATTGACGGCTGAAGGAGTCTGGTTAAAGAGGGCTCTCAGTGTTCCACCAGTATGAAATCCTGCTCTGAATTCCTGCAGCACACGTACGCACACACACATCATTCTTAACAAACAAACAAACACCCACACACACAAACAGAACAGATTCTGTACTCTAGGGGATACAAAGTACAGCATTTGGCCAGTGTTACATTACACAACACAATACATGCACACAGAGAAAACCATGTTTTAAACAGGATCAGGAAAAAAAAATAAACATCCTCTTAGGTATTACAAATTCCGCTTGTGCCTATTTCTATAACCACCATTTTTATTCCCATCTATAATCAAAGCAGTGCACTTATTATCTAATGACTTGTAAAAACTTGTTGAGAATAAGTCTGACAGGTCAAGAAGCACGAACAGTGAGTGGATCCGAGTGGTTGGATAGGAACCAACAGTGAAATTATTTACTTCAACTTTGACCGACTCTACTTACCAGTTTTTGAATGTTTCACATAAAGTGGGTTTTGTTATAAGGGATAAGGGCTTTGAGGAGTAAATGTTAAGAAGTTAGGAAAATATATTTTAACCAAGCAACCTTTTTCTTCACTATAATTTTTGGCCTCTTGAACATTTAAAAGGACGAGCAGTCAATCTACATTACTTTCAAAACTTTCAAATATTAAATTTTCTTTAAGGTACTAGAAAGGTTATATGTGAGCTGTGTGGGTGAACTCGATTTTCAAAGTTCCCAGGTTTTTAAACGTTGGAGCAGATTTGTGCTTCAGGGCAGTCCTTACTACGGGGAGTGCAGGCTCAGTTAGTGCTCCACCTGTTATGGGAAAGATTTAGGTACTTAAGAATAAAGGTGCAGCCTCGAAAGGGACTCACGGCTCATCCATCCATAACGGCCCAGCAGGCCACGGATGGTGGAGCTGTTGGCTCCTCTGCAGCCAGCCCGTGCCGCCTCTGTTGCAAAGGGACTTACTCTCTTAGGTACACTGTCAGATTTATCACGCATATTCCAAGACTCTGGCTGTTCAGTCCTCACACACAAGCGGTTTCGCGAGTCGGGTCTTCCTTTGAGGGAGACTGAGACTGTCCACAAAGCATACACACTCATTGTATGTCTTTAAGTAGCGCGTGTTTGAGTCACAAGACATCTCTTTTCAGTCTTCTGTTCCAGATGTATAATGCATCGTACAGGATTTATCGCTAAGTGCTAAGGCCTTTTCCAACATTTAGGTTTATCCGGCTGCACTTTCAGCCTGCCAGGGGGCTTTGCTGAAACACCAGTGGGTCAACAAGCATTAATTAGGAGGCTTATGTATGGAGCCTATCAGCTACGGCCTGTGAATAAACCTTTAGGTCCTTCTTGAGATTTGCCTGTTGTATTGAACACATTCTCAGGGTTACTTTTTGAGCCAAAAGGTACTTTCTATAAAGAATATACTTGCTGCCTCACACTGGAGCTGCTACCCTTTGCAGGTCAGAGATAAGTGGCTGGATTTGCTCTTTCCAGTAAGAGCTTTCCTCATTTATTTGGACAGGACTAAGGCTTTGGGCTCTCGTGGCCCCTTTTTAGGGGCAAGAGGATGTTTGGTTACATGGTAACTTTGGTTACAAAGTCAGGTATCTCACATCACCTCCCAAAAGTTGCTGTATGTGGGCCTAAGAGTGAGTATAAAGGGGATAGACGAGTCTGTGCAGTTCTGATCACTGATCTGTCCCCTAACAGATGTGATGGCACAGTATAGGAGCTTCCGTGATGTTGGAAGTACCATAGTACCTTGGTTATTTTGGGAACCAGAAATTTCTGAATTTAAATGTTCTAACTATTTAAAAAGTTGCTGAGATCTCCAGAATCCCCCCAGAAAAACCCACCAAGGACTCCACGTCAGTCCCCCCAATGGCCCTCTATAAAGTTATTAAAAAAGTTTTAACATCTGATGTATCACGAGAGAGAAAACTCTTCTTGATATCACTCATTTCCAACTTCTCTCCAACTCCACTGCCTCTGTGCCAAGGAATAAGAAAAGGATTTGGACCTTTGTCTTCTGTGTCAGATGCTAAATATCACATGAGTATTGCAGCTCAATCCATTATGGAACATCTCCCTAATGGAGACCTATGTTTGAAAAGCAAAAGGCCATTACGGATAAATGAAGCCAGTAAAGTTACAGATTACATGTCTGGAAAAGGCTATATTCAGCCAAACTCAGTCCACACTGGGAGAAAAGTAAAAACCGAGGGTATGTCTTTGGTACTTTCAGAAATCACTCCATGTATGTTGAGTCATTAATGTCAGGCAGCTTTGGATGAAAAGCTTAACTAAGGCAGCTGGAGTCGTACAGACCCTCTGAGACGAGGGGGGGGTCATTCACTTAACCTTTTGGTTTAACCGGTCTGAGTGCAGACCCTTTTTTTCTTTCTGCTGTACTATAGTATTTTAATATTTGTGTAAGCTTGTTTGAAACACCAACTGTGAAGAAATCAATTTCTGTAGTATTTTTTCTTGAATTGCGGCTCTATTTGAATTACACTGCAGAAACCAGACTATGTACCAACTCTTGTTGGTATTTTGTGGAAAGATGGTAGGATAGGAACAAACACATGGGGGGTTAACTTGAGGTCTTGCACTGAGATAGATGTAGGTCTTTCCGCTTCAAACTGCCTTACTCGGGCAGTCCAGTTGGTGGAGATCAGACTCTAGCTTGAATCCAAGTAGCATGTGTGATCAGTGGATAATGCCTTTTGATCCACAGACATCTTGATGTCCGTCTGTGATGGCCATGTTTACTCTCCCCCTTGTGATCCTTTAATGCAGTGAAGCTTTACAGCCTTGCAGTGGGACTGGGCAGTAGAGCTCCTGCAGTGAACTTCAATGGACTGTACATTGTGCCCTACATCCTCGACTTGGCTCTCTTGTTCTCAGAGGCCCCCTTCTCTACGGTATTCGAGGGGGACTTTCGTTGCAAAGACAAAGCTTACTTCTTTGCAGGTCCACTTGTTGCTTCTGACTGTATCTGCTATTATAAATGGCATTAGCCCCTCTGCAAGGCTCTTCAGACGACGGCTCTGGTCAAGTGAGAGCACTCTTGACTTCCTCTTAGTCCTGATTGCGAAGACATTATTGGATGCATTTATCTCTGAAGTGTCTTTATACAGTACCCCACCTTTCCTTGACACCCAGGAACTCAATATGCTAAAGGGAAGCCGCACGTCGTTCTTCTGCCCACACAAGGTGAAACTGCAGAGGATTTGAGGCTCCCTCTGTAGGAAGTGATTGAGCTTCTATTTTGAAGCCTGAAAGTCAGAGACTGATCAGCCTTGGCTCCATCCACATTTCTATGGCCCTTGCTATCAGCTGGGACCTGAGGGTGCAGCCAAAGAGCTTGCACAGGTTCTTGGTAAACTTTTCTGTGACCATCAGTATCCGATGCTTCTCAAGGAAGAAGCAAAACTTTATCACTTCTTAAAACTCATCCATCCCTCCATTATTCCCAATGGCTTATTAGAATTCGAGTCATGGGGGGCTGGAGCCGATCCCACATTGGGGGAGAGGGATTTTTGGACCATGAGAGGAGGTTCTAGGACCTGGAGAGAACCCAGTCAGTGTAAATTTGCTGTAAATTCCTGTAAACAATGGCATTTTCTTAAAGTTCTGTAATCACATATTTTTCTCCCAGATTTGCAGTATGACATTATAGTTTTCACTCTAAATGTACATGTAAGGTTTACAGTGTTACCACTCTACTGATTATCACATATCACTGTTTGTCATCAACTATTGCTTTGACAGTAGTAAATTATTGTATGGTGGCCTACAGCAGGGTAAGCAGCCACATGTAGTGGCTTTTATGCTGCTCACTGTGTTGTAAAGCAAGAAACAAGACATCATTATGCACAGAAAACTTGACAAGACTTTCTTGCCGTGGGCCTTACTTTGGAATCCACCCACTCCACCAAGTTGAATTAACAGTCTGGCATCATGACACGATGGCTTTCAACTTTTCAGTTAAATAAAAGTCAATCCACTGGTGCAGGGAGGCTGATAATTAGCCACACAGCACCAAGAAGGGTCTATCACCATTGCCAAGCATTGACAAACTGTTCATTTACATTAAATCCCCTTTGAAATCAGTATGTTGGCATAGCTATGAATGAGCTTAATAGTGATTGGTTCGGAAAATTCGGACTTTCTCACACCGAAATGGATTAGTGTTGAGACAAGGTAGGGCAGAAATGGAGTTAAACAACTTATGTTGTGGTTCAAGGTCAGTAAAGAGTTGCTGCCACTGTGGAACCAGTTTATGGCAGTGTTTTTCTGGCAATAAAAAGTCATCAAAGCATCGATGGCTAGGTAGGCATTGCAAGCTGATTCAAACAATCGTCAAATGTCAGTTCAATCCACCATCGGCTCTATTTTCTTTTGAGTGGCTGAGAGGATAATGAACCTGCACACCCCTCTGGTTTAGATACCAAAATCAAACCTTTGCAAAATCAAACAAAAGGGTGAAGCAACACACACACCTCGAGTTAGTACCATTAATAGCTTTCCCTGATATTTTAGGAGACAAAACACACAGTTTCGTTTCCACGGAGATTAGTTTCCCACATGTGTCTCAGCATGTTACAGCATGATGCATGGGCTATTGTTTGTGAACGTGTTTGACCTTTACTTGATTAACTCTGTTTCAGTGTGCTCGTGGTATCTGTTAAATATTCTGTTTTGTGTGTGTGTGTGAGGCCAAGTTAATCTGTGAGTTTAATGTATTGTGACTTGTTGAAAAAATGAGCTGAATTTGTCCTACAATGCAGAAGTTATTCTGTCAGTTGCGTCAGAATAAATAAACCAAGTGCTCAGTGACTAAAAGTTAGGCTTTTTTTTTTTTAATTGTTTCTATATTTCAGTGCAGGGTTAATTAGGTAATCTCTTTGAGGCACTGATCTCCTCTGAAAAGGCCCAAGAACAAAAACAGTCAAGTAACAAAGACAACTCATAGTACAGTTCTAATGTTTGAAGTCTTTTTAGTGTTTTATTCATGACGAGTTTTCAATAAACACTTTTTCACAGTTTTGTTCAGCAGAGGACAGGATCAGACAGAGGACCTAATTATAAATGTTTTAAATGAAACTCAAAGAGCTTTTGAAATTGCATATTAACTGTAGAATATAGTCACTTGTAACCCCTGTAGTAACAAGACAGTCTTTTTATTTATAATATATCATAAAAAGTAAAATAATGCCCAAAATGTCGACTGCACAGAAGCAAATCTTCAAATGTTACTTTATGCCCTGCAGAGTTTAGGGCTTTAATTATTCCCTCTGTGAGAGAAACTGTTGCATCCACATTATGAGCTTCAGAAATGATGATTAGTACCAGTAATTGTTTTACCAATAATTGTGTCCATAATCATCACCGTAGGTACCTTTCTTTATTATTGTAAATGCTACCATAGATAACACAAATTAAAACCTTTTTTTAATGCCCCCTTTTCAAGAACACTGTAAAACTTTTCAATGCAGCAATGAACTGGCAGCAGCTTCACTTGCAAAGTAAGTTTTTTTTTTTAACGGTTTCATACTGTATTTTAGAAATGCACTGTATTACTAGAAATACATTTGCAATATATTATATTCTTCTAGATTTACAACACAATACTGTTTGCAGTTTTGTCAGTAAATGACTAAATATTTACAGTGCAGTGTAGTGCTGTAATCACTGAGACACTGTGCTGTAATGTTAGTCATGGTGTTCCACAAGGTTCTGTGCTTGGACCATTTTCATTCACACTATACATGCTTCTTTTAAAAAATAATTAAATAGCTGTACTCACATGTTTTTCTCCCAGAATGCATTGCAATTTACAGTATGGAACTGTATGACACCATTACAGTACAATGCTGTTCAGATTTCACTGTAAATTTGTATGTAGGTTTACGGTGAAATAACCTCAAAATAGCTTTTTTACATTAGAGTTTACAGTCATTCTTGTCCTAATGGAAGAAAATATAGTGCCCCTGGGGCCATAGTGCAATACATAAAAACAGGGAAATAAAATAAAACAAAACAAAAGCAAGCAATATAACATAAAAACTGTAAACCAAAACAAAACAATAACATTTTCAAGTGATTTGCACCTCTTTTTTGTGGATGGAATGGTCTTTGCTTACACTTTTGTGTGCATTTCATCCATAATTTACAATTTGCAAACCTGAAACTCTGCAGATTAATTTATTATTTATTTAGTGACACACTGCCAGGTGTCAGGTAATTACATTTGGTGCACAAAACATGCTGGAGTCCTGCATTATTGACGCAAAGGGGCCCGTTTTTTCATTGCAAGAGTGCAACAACAAGTATGAAGCATGGAGAATTCCACATATGTACAGCAGCACAAAGTATCTATATATAATTGGATTGCATTGGATGGCATTTTGCAATATGAATGTAGTGTAATTTGTCATCAAATGTCACTTTTTGCGTGATGCCTTTCATTTAAATTGAATTTCAGATTGTCATTGTCAGTCAGAAAGCTAGCGAGGCAGTGCAGTGAGCTCAGCCATGGCAAATGTGTCAGTCTTACTCCACCGTGTATATGACAAAATATTAATGCATTGTTAAAAGGAAGCGGTCGGGTTGTAGCAAGCAAACCCATCAGAGTCATTCAAAACATTTCCACACCTACTTTTCACCTCTCTTTAGGGAAAGTGAATGGAAATGAATGACACTTGAAGGAAAGGCTTTTGCTTGCTATAGTATCCCCCACCACCTCAAAACTGCAGATAAACATATTATATCCTGGAGTTCACATTACAGACACCACTGACAATCCCTATATTGATTTGGCCACAGTTCAGCAGACTGAACATACGTGCTCCGGCCATATAGCTTTCCACCCCGTCTTGTTTTCCTGTCTGGTTTCTCTCTTTGTTCTCTGTGGCCGGGGGGATTTACCTGCTGGGATGCCGTACTGTCATGCTCTGTCACCCTGATGTGCAGTGGAGGGGATGAGGTCGCTGTGCTTTTACAGTGCGCTGGCCTGTTCGACCTGAATTGTGTTCACAAAACATAGAGCCCTGCAGTGCTTTCCATTTCTGTGGTTTATGGAAGTAGACTAAAAAGTGGCTAACCAACCAAGGACACCTTAAGCAACTTACAAATGCAACTCATGTACTGCTGTTGCGTTTTAATTGTTATAGATGAGCAGATCCCTATCTATTATCCCCATGATAGTAATGATGCATTTAAGTCCTGTAAGTCCTGCAGAGTTTCCAAAACTTTGGATGCTTTCACACACCCCTTTGTTTGCATCAGTTAAAACGAACCCTGTGCATTTGCCAGTTTAAATTTTTTTTTTAAGTTGTTAGTCAAACCAAGAAACTAAACCCAGACCATTTTGGTGCAATCCATCTGCTGATTGTGTACACTCATGAAGTCCATTTAATAGTGTTTGACATGGATTATGGGTGCAGCCACATATGCTCTCTCCTCATTGGGAACAAGTGAAAATAGATGCTGGGAAAATGTTATATAGACACATACTTATACCGCTTATCAATTATGTCTTTGTGAGCTCTTTGTTACTCATATAGACACATCAGAAGCATTGAAGTGCTCCATAACCCTTAGTCACTTACCAGAATTTGATATCCCCTCGAGGGTCCTGATGATTCAAGGACGACAATCGTGAGAACTTTCCAATAAAGAGTTACAGTATCAATAAAAAGAGGCTACAAGAGGACAGGAGAGCAATAACACCCGAAGATCAATAAACTGCAGCAGCAGTATACAAAGGTGCTATTGTGGTAATGGCATAATAGTGTTATTATATTAATCTCTTCATTTTTCTCCATTCATTCACACTGCAATTGATGACTACCCACAGAAGAGTCAGATGCCAGTCTACAAACCAATCAATTCCAAGTATAGGGAGACCAAAGCTCTCTCATTCCCAGGCCGTCAAAGCCTGTGCTTTGTCACGGCCCTCGGCATTTGATAACAATGCACCAGGCTCTCAAGGATGTGTAATGCGTCCACATTAACACATTTGCAGCAATATCTAATGCTCAGAGCAAGTGCTCAGGAAAGCAGGAGGCGTAGGATATCGAGCAAGGAATCAATGGAGGGAGAACAATGGGGGGATGAATCAAACAAACAGAGGACTTTCACTCAGGATATCTTCATTTGTGACGCCTTAGGATCAAATAAAATAAAGTAGTTCTGTTGTTGCAGAAAAATAACCTTGTGGTATTGTTGCCTAAACTTAACCAAGTAGTTTTTGCTGAAACATAACCAAGTATTTTTCCCTAAGCATAACCAAGTAGTTGCCGAAACAACCTAGTTGTCTTGTTGCCGAAAAACAACCAATCACTTTGTTGTTGCTGAAACATAACCAAGTATTTTGTTTCCTAAACATAACCAATAATTTTTGTTGCCAAAACATAACCTTGTAGTTTATTTTTTGCCAAAACATAACCAAGTATTTTTCTCCTTAAACATAACCAAGTAGTTTTGCTGCTGAAACTTAACCAATTTTTCTGGTGCCGAAACATGACCACGTAGTTTTGTTGTCGCCTAAAGATTACCAAGTAGTTTTGTTTTAATCCCGAACATTAACCATGTGTTCCACCAGTTTAAAACTGCAACTGTAGTTCACGGTTTGATGCGTTTGGCTACCTAGTCCATCCAAAGGAGCATCTTCTGTGCTTCTCCCCCTTCCAAAGGCAAATAGCATTGGGTTGAATTTGTTCCCTTAGAACTTAAAACGATCCCTAATGATATAATATGTATTATATAATATGATTATTTATTTATATTACAATGATGTTTATGAACCAAATCACTTAATGGGAATGAAATCACCAGAAATAATGGATGCACTCCAAGTAACATTGGTGAACTCTGATACACAACATCAGTGTTTTGACCTTGTACCTTCTGTTGAATCTTATTTCAATATATTATGGTGCATAATGTAGAAATGTATTCCAGAGTGTGTGAGTGCGCTGTAACGTCACTGTTGAGTGTGATTGCGGGTGCCACAGAGCACTCTGGCCCGAGGTAAAACACCTTTCTAACTCTCTGGTGAAACCTTGGGAGGCAGTGGCTCAGGAGGTAGAGTGGGTCGTCCATTAATCACAAGGTTGGCGGTTCGATCCACGGATCCTCGCATGTTAAAGTGTCCTTGAGCAAGAATTGGAACCCCAGCGTGCTCCCGATGAGGAGGCCAGTGCCTTGAATAACAGTGTGTGAGTGTGTGAATGGATGGAAGAGAGGAAAATTGTAAGGTGTTTGGTCCAGAAATGCAGCCGGTGGACTATTTACCATTCAATATATATGTCCATGTAATCAGGTTGGGTAACTGTGTTTGTTCTCGAAAAGGAAAATGTGATTGTGGTTTCCACAATCCTACGACATCATTTTAAAACCAGAGGTAATCCCAATACTTAAATGCAGTAAAGGAAACTCTGTGTTCTGTTCTCCTTACGTGGATGTCATGTACCCACATGCTTCACTCCACAATGAGCTTTTCATCTTCCTCTTCAGGAGCAAGCCGAGCAACACTTACTCTGTAAATGTTATTTTTAACAACACTATCTGGTTTCTATATAGGTTAGATCACTAGCCCTCAGAAGACGCCTCATGAGTTGTTGTCAGAATTTGTGTTGCGTAGCAACCAGATGATGTAACACTGGTTTCACCGTTTGATCTCTGGCGACTGGTGATGCTCACTGGTGCAGTTTGCGATCGAGTGGGAGAAACAGTTTGACCAAATATGGTAAACTTTTGTTGCATTTATTACAGTATATATCCAGCACATTCATTGACCAGAACAATGCTGTTTCTTTGTTTGTTTTTAACAGTCGAGCGTAAAGACAGGCAGCCTCTACATTTAACCCCTTCATTATCAGCCACTTTTATAGAGAACTGGTTGTTCTAGTCTTAATCTCTGACTTAATTAATCAATTAATTAAACCTATTAAGGTACAAAGGGTTCAGGATATTAACACATCTTCCACTATCAGTCTAGAGTGCCCTCAGTGCAGGGTTTACAGACCAGAATATGAAAGTACAAATTTGAGTTGAGCCTCATTCTGTTTGTGCTTGTTGTGATTTGCTAGGAAGCAGCTGTCAGAGCTGTGTGAGTGCAGGAAAGCTTCATATTAATATTTACTGAGGCCACTGTTCACCACCTGACCAAAGAATTGTGAATAAAGGTTCAAAAGAGAACAAAGTGCTGTATTTCTTACTAGATTTTATCTTCTTACTAGAAATACATTTGCAGTATATTCCTGTAAACACGATACTTTGCAGTTTTATTAGTAAATTACTTAATATTTGCAGTTCACTGTACATTTTTTTCACAGTAAGTTCCTAAAAGTTCTCAGACATTCCCTTAAAGGGCCCTAATAACACATTTTTCCCCTCCAGATTACATTGCAAAATACATTCTGACACTATGGGTAATGTTCGTCATGGTGTTCCACAAGGTTCTGTGCTTGGACCATTTTTATTTACACTATACATGCAAGCGCTAAAATCACATATTTCTTTTTCTCCCAGATTGCATTGCAATATACAGTATGACAATATGACATCTATAAGGTAGAATACTGTTCAGATTTTTACTGTAAATGTATATTTAAGGTTTACATTGTTGATCTATTGCTGTTACTGTACATTGTCGTGTACCAATGTTCTGATCTTAAATCAGTTAAAATACCATTTTTCCTTTAATGCATTTGGTTTAATTCCCATTTCATGGATATCTAAGACCATTTGTATATATATTTAACTTGGAAGGCAGATGATATCCTTCATATATTGTTAGTGAGAATGTGAGAGAGGTGCCTCTCCTTGCCGATACCTGGAGCGACAGGCAAACTGCACTTCCAGGCTGATGCTCCTGTTTGATAAATAACACAAACGACTCCGGGCGCTGAATGAATCAGAAAGAGGCCTACGAGGCTTACTAAATCTGACCGAAACACAGGAAGAACTCTGCAACTTTCTGTGTAAGGAGACAAACAGGAGTGAACGCAAAAGAGACAGGAGAAGAAAGAAGGTGAAGAGAAAGAGTCATTCAGTCAGACGCGTTCAGCTTTTGATTCCGTGTTTGTAGGTTTGCTGTAAAAAGCCTGCGGGCGTTTTACTCCGCTCGAGACTGCTGCCGAAGTCGACAGCAGGATTAGATAAGTACAGACAAACGCAGGGAAGGAGAGTAGGAGTGTTTACTTCAGCCAGCGTCTCTGTCACAGTCTGCATGAAAGGTTTGCAGTTTGAAGGGAAAACAACTTTACTTTCTTTGGCTTGTTTTCCCCCAGTCACATCTTCTGGAAGGTGACTTTTTACATTCAGTCACTTCTCTCAGTGCTCAGCTGAAACTGGATGTTTTGGAGGCATTGAAGTCCGCATTAATTATCTGCAAGTTTGCCCATTTTTATGCTAAAGTTTGACATTGTTGTCTCCTTTTTGTTTCGCTGTTTTATGTCTCCTAAGCAATTTGAGGCTACAGCTGTCTGTTTGCATTGATCAGTTTGATTGTCCTTTTGTCCTTCTTTCACATTATTGTGAAGTTTTTATTTGTTGATAAGTGTGAGATAGTAGTTCTCGTTTCCAAATGTTAACTTTTGATTTCAACCCAGTCACTAGAATGAATGTTGCCATTGTATGTTTCTGTAAATCATAAATACATTGACTTCACGAAGTGCATTAAATATGGACGTGGTGTCTGTGATGTAAAAAGTTTCCAGAAAAGCCAAAATAATGCGACAAAATAAATCTTGCCTATATTCATTAGCCTTTCAAGTGTTCCAGCAATCATCAAGTCTGGTTCGGTGGAGATAATCCTGTAATTTACAGAGTTAGGCATGAAACTATCAGGGTTTTACCGGTTTTTCCCTTCTGTCTATTGACTGATTACATTCAGCCAATATGTTTTATCCAGTTGCCACAAACTAATGCAGTATCACAGCACATCCAGCTTCCAAAAAATGCTGAATCAACTCCTCTTTAAAAACAGATAATGATCATTCATGAAAGGAGGATTTACTGCAGAACTGTTATATTAGACCTTTACATAATAAAGAACTAAATAACTTGCAGCATACAAGACAAATGCAGGGACGATGAAAAGTCAGGCACAGTTAACAGAGAAAAAGTGTGGGTTTTACTTAAACATCAGTGGAAAGCAAAGAACTCATTTATAGAAAGACAAATTCACGGTTTCTCTGCTGAGAAAGCTCTGCGGCTACAACATTTAGTCCTTGATCTGTGGACAGACGGGAGTCTTTGGTGGCAGGATCTGAGGTGTCTGACAGTGTAGTGCAGGGGCAGGAGCAGGGCTAAGACCATTTAGTGCCGTGTAAACAAAGAACAAGGTTTTAAACTACAGTCTACAGCTAACAGGGAGTCAGAGCGGGAAGGCAGGATTCTCAGTAATATGGTGTCTGTTTTTTTGATCTTGTTAAAAAATCTCGCTGCAGCATTCTGAGCTAATTGGAGGCTGGATGAAAAAAAGGTCAGAGTGATACCAAAATACAAAAAGTTGCAGTAATGAGGTGAAGGGATATGAAGGTGTGGACAAGTTCGCTCAGGTCACAGACAGAATCCTCCTGTGCTTTCAAGCATTACAATTCAGATTTATCACTTTAATAAACTTCAGTGGAATCAAAGTTGACTCCTGAGTATTTTTCCATATGAATTCTAATATATTCAGGGATCTGTTTAACCACATTAAGACCAACAGAGACTTCACTGTTGATCCATTTATCTGTGTTTTCTTCCTCTTGATGTAGTTATGACTTGTTTGTGTTGTGTGGTGTCTGTTGTGTACAGTGGTAATGGGGATTTAAAAGTGGCACTGTTGGGCCAATCAACATACACTTACAACGTACTCAATCAACACATTTCTCTGAAGACTAGCATGAGAAAAGCTTGGCGGAAAAACTTTTGAAAATGCACGTAAAAGTTTAACACTCACTTGAGGTGGTTTTTGTCTTTTTCAGAAAATAGCTAATGTGCTAAACTGGAGATGGAAACACTTTTTATTTTTTTATTTTGTCCAATTAGCAACCTCTTTTTTCTTGTTCTTCCTCTCTTCTTCTTCTACTGTTTACTGATGAATTAGCCTACAGCAACACATCACACTGCCATCTTCTGGCCAAAGTACACTACTGCAGCTTTGTTTATTTGCGCTAAACCAGTTGATGGAAAAAGTCACTAATTTGCATTTTCTTGAATGCGACATTTAAAAAAAAATAGCTTCAACTTTAATAGAAAGATGGTTACTGTACACTTGTATCATTCACTCTTGTGGTGCGAGAAATACCAGCTAAAAAGCTCCTTAAACGGCGTTCCTAGTTCTTGCAGTGCGGACATAATAAAAAGGGGTTTCTTAAGTTATTAAAAGTTCTCTGTTCTTAAAAGTTTTTTAAGCAACTACAAGGCTGCATGATATGATTGACACAGATATAGATACTGCACTTGGATGTTGTTTTGGGTCTACAGACCTCTGATCAACAGGAACTCATATTTTCGTAAACTCTCTTCCCCGTACACCTTTTGGGCTAAGGGTACTAAAAGGAATAACTCTCTGAACTTTGAGCATGGATAGTCAGCAAGGCGGTACCCTCGCCTTCATCTTGATGGGTAACAACTTAGATTCTCCTTGGAAAGGATGTGATACGTCTTTGTCTTACTGTGTTCACCTGCAGTTTCACAGCAGCCAAACCTTCCGTTCATTCCTCTCGTTCTTCTTTTGTTCTGTCAGAGCTTCTCCCTCCGTCAGCTCGATGGTTCCTCTGTCCTACAGATACACGGATCACTTCTAACAGAAACCCACTTTGCTCCAGCTCTAACAATTCTCTCCGTTTGTCATTCAGGAGGAGGCAGCCAAGAATCTTTCCTCGCAGAGATTATCTCCAAAGTGGTGTTTCCTTGACTGTAAGTGCATCATTTTGTTGCCTCTTTTTTTGACTACTTTTTATACTACTTGTCTCCATTTGTACCGCATATGCAATTCACCATTTCTATTCGGCACCTGCTGTTGACCTGCTATCTCCCCCTAAAAATCCATTGGACACAACCCCCAATTCTCTATAAACCGATCGCGATGGCATTAAACTGTGCCATAACCTGCTCTGTGGCTACTCTATGCAGAAGTAACTTATTCATTTTGAGCATCACAGCTGCTACTTAATGACTCGTTTCACATTTAATATGTCATTAATTTGCTCTGATGACATTTGGAAAATGTAGAAGAGCAACAGGATTAAGCTATTTTATCCCCATTCAAGTTAGCATAAGGAAACTTAAATTGAATCAGTGACTTTCAGGCAACATATGGACATTAAAACAGGTTTTTCTTTCTGTTTTCTTTCCAATGGAAGTGATGGGGGCAGAGATCCACAGACTTTAAATTCAGTGGATTTCAGTCTGTACTCTTTCTGGTTTCCCAGACAGTGTTTGCTCGCAGACCTCAGTGGAGGAATAGAAACACAATGAGTGAATTTCTCACTAAAAACTTTTACTGGAAGAAACTTCTCCATCTTTCCACTATGTTGTCACTTAAAGTGACAATCTGAGCCTGTCAGTCACAAAAACAAACCTCTCCCTCAAAACTAGACACACATTTTTATCCCCATTACTCACTTTGACACAAAAACATGTGAAAACAGGACCCAGGTTTGAAAATACCAACACTTCCCTCGAACATGCAACATTCAGACTTGGATGTAGTCAAATATCTGTGTTAGGCAGCAAAATAATAATGATAACCACAACATTCCACATCAATTGCACCAAAATAGCATAGCCTCTTTCCTAAACACAGTTATGCTCCAACTTGTTGAGTGACAGTTTCTTCATCTGCATAATTTTGGCAAGGGTAGGTCATTGTTTTAGCTCATTAGTATACTTAATATTAGATATATATGGATTTTCATTTAAAGAAGGTTACAGTTGATGCAATGCATGTCGACACAAACCTGAACCATTCAAACAGATTCCGGAGTTTCTCAAAATAACATAAAGCGCATTTCCATCAGATCCTGTTTATCGGAGAATGTCATGAATATTAATCTCCTACAGCAGCAGCTTACCAAAAATATCACAGAGCAAAACCATGCGTCTTACACAATGATACACATGCATGCGCGCACACACACAAACCCCCCCACACACGCACAGCACACACACCTCTGCTCGGGCAGAGTCCTGGTGGAATTTCGCCGAGAACAAACAAAGAGGCAAAACAAACAGCGAGTTGAAAGAGAGAGAGAAGTGTTTGAAGAGGACGGAGAGTTGTGTGTGTGGTTCGCAGGTGATCTTGTCATGCTGTGGATTCATTAGGGGGAAATTTAACTAAATAAATAACCCTACAGTACGTGATGTTATAATCCAACCAGACACCGGTAAGACAGTTCACTTCATGATTAGGTCTGTGAGTCCTTTGATCAGTTACTTGTGTAAAATCCCACCATGTTTCAGTGTGAGAGACATACTGGTGGACTGATGTGCTTTTTCACTGTGGGACATTTCCGCCACATATATTATATAGTAAAGTATAGCAGTATTCAGAAGTGGGCAGCCATTCAATGTACCTTTTTGTAGAACCTTTTAATCAGTCACCACAGATAATTTCTTATTGGTTTCCACTTTGTTTCTTTTTCTCTCAAGCTACAACAGCCGATCGATTCTACAGGATAGACAGAGCACAGGTAAGTCTATGTCACCTAACTCACTAAATGTAGTTTCTCTATCATTTTGAGGGGTTCTTGTGTCTTTTGGTGAGAATTTTGTAAATATTAATGACTTTTTATGCTACTCAAAGTGTAATTACTTTAAGAACAAGATAATAGCAGTTGGACAGCAGGAAGACACTGTTTGACAGTATTTTAGTGAGTGAAGTGTAAGAATATTTGCAGTACACTGCAAAAACTTTCACTGTAAATTTACAGTAAGTTCCTGTAAATAATTGCAGTCTTTTTGGAGTGCTGTAATCACATTTTCCTCCCAGATTTCATTGACACTGCACAGTAATGCTAGTCATAGTCAAAAATAAGTTTATCAAAAGTGTCCCCAGTGAAAGTTGCGGCCTTGGAGGATAAAGCCAAAGACTTTTTTCGGGTGACCTGGCTCATCTCAAGGCTCACATTCACGCTGCAGCAGTAGAAGCAGATGCCTGCTGTTTCATGAGCATGAACAGAATTTGGTTTCTTGCCAGCTGCATAATTATTCGCAGTGTTTGGGTAGTGAGGGCGTACCTGGCATTTTACTCTGACAAGTGTTCAAACACCAGAGGAACAGAGTCGTACACAACTGCATCTACCTACTGTGAGTTATTGATATATAGCTTAAAGTCAGTGTTTTACTGTCAGAGTCAGGGTGCTGGTCTTCCTGTGATATATCCCACTCTTCCATCCACGTCTACTCAGTTCTCTTGTTTGAATGTGGCTTCAGAAAGCAGGTGCAGGTGCTCCAGTTTGACGCCACTCTGTGATCACTGGGAGTAGGCACACAGGTGCTGAGAAAAAGCCACCTCACAGTGCCACTCCACTCATTTACATAATGTAACTGAGTGCAGAGACGTTTATTTTACTCAAAGAGTTATGGCGACATATGCAGCCTCCTCTGTCAGTGAAAGCAATCGCCACAAATTCACCTTACAGTTCTGAAATGATGATAAATAAGCAAAACTGTTTGGTTGAAACCGTCCTTTACTTTTTACCAGGAACATCTTAACTATGTATCAGAAATCTCCCAAGAAGAGATCTTCATCCTGGACCCTGAGCTGGTTGTCAAGACGACAGTGGCCACCTCCCCCACAGCCATGCCTGACCTGGTTAACCCCGCCTCCAGCCTGGAAAACAGCCGGTAGGTCAATCAGTCAGTGTCATCACTGGCTGAACCTTTGAAAAACTAAAACTTTTCAGTGTAAATTTACAGGAAGTTCCTGTAAATGATGTGCTGTTATTGCATATTTTTCTTTGAGATTGCATTGCATCAACACAGTAGGATACTGTTCAGATTTCACTGTAAATTGACATTTAAGGTTTACAGTGTACCATAACTAAACAATCAACACCAATGACAAATAAAAGGTAATGGCAAACAGATGAGTCTAACAAAAGAAAAGAGGCTGTGAAAAATGAAGGTCTGATTACTGCAGCCTAATACACAATAGCGCGACGGGAACTTTTTGTTATTAGTTGGGTTTCCATCAACGACATTCTATGTGCATTTTGCAGGAGAAAAAATTGATTAAAACACAAATTTTGGAAACGATGATGGAAACGTCCCTAATTCACATTTTCTTTAATGAGACATTTTAGCTTAAATGTAGCTTCAACTGTAATGAAAACACAGTTACTGCCTTGTGCAGTATTATCTTGATAAAGTGCACAAGCAAAGTGGAAGATCTCAAAGGAGTAAATAACTGCTTCAGGAATATGTTTTTAACAGTGGTACAGAACAGTATAGACTGCTGTCTCAGGTTGGTGGATAATCTGTGGAAACACGACAGCACCAGTGCAGCCTCTCTCAGAGGGCACAGTGTCAGTGTTTAACAAGCTATAGATTAGTGAGTTGTGGGACTGTGTCTCAGCACGGAGAGCAGTTTGTGCACTTATCATGGGTGATTCGATCCTCTGCTCCTCACATCCACAAGTGTCTGAGTGAGGAAATTGCCCCAAATTGCTCCCAGTGATTCCTAGAGCTTTACATGGTGGCTTGAATGTGTGTGCATACATGTGAATTAAAGGAAATTGTAAAATTCTTGGGGTAAAGGTGATATACAGATACACTGCACTTACCATTCACTAAGTTTCTCTCACTTGTGTTTGTGTATTCCATTTTCTTTCTTACTTTTTTTAGGTAGACCTCAATTATGACACAAAATAAGCACAGAGTGTGAAAGTGGGCAGCTTGTGTACCTGCTGACACTGATGAAAACAGGCATTGTTGGTACTGTGTGTACTTTACATTCACAGGTGTTCATTCACAAAATCTTGGAAAATGCAAATGAACGCCTACAATAGAGATGAAGAAAATCTGTGTTTGAGTTGGATATTCAGCGGGCTTAATGACTAGCCCTAACAGATGCAGGCAAAAACCCACTGAAGAAACAATTATCACTGTTAATGCACTTTGAATTAGAATGATATAAAACAACAGATGAGTGTTATCCCTGCTCAATACTATAAGAGTTTAAATTTACAGTAATTAATTAGCAGCAGCTTTGCCTGAAAATGTTTTCTTCTCACTTTACTGAATATTTACAGGATACTGTAAAACTTGAGTTTAATTTTACAGTAAATTCCTGTAAATAATGGCATTGACACATGCTGTAATCACATATTGTTTCTCCTAGATTGCATTGCAATATACAGTATGACACTGTATGACATCAAAACAGTAAAGCCATGAATTTGAAATTTGAGCTCAGATCAGGGTTTATGCTGTTAGTAAGTGGTAAATATGTAAATAATAACTATCAAAAATTAGACCAGCAGCAAAACATTTTAAAGTTCCACCAATAAGTGAGTCTGTGAAACATACTGTCCAAACTATGGGCTTAACAAAGAAACCTGTATGGACCCATAGACCCCCGGTGATATTGCTTTATAAATTAGTGTGTCGTCTGCATAGTATATGAGATATTTAAATTTTCAGCCTGTCTACTAATATGATGTGGTTGACTGCTGAGCTGAAACATTTCCACTGTCTTTGTTGAAGTGGATATCATTCATAATATTAACAAGAGAAGTCCTGACTGGAAGAAGTTCTTACACAGTTGATACACAGCCCTTTTAATGATTTCACACAAAATTGGAAGGTCTGACAAAGGGGATTATAATTATTCCTTGCTCCTTTTCAAGAGTGGCTTAATAACCGCAGTTTTTAGGGCCTTTAGGGAAATAGCCTGAGAGGATAGAAACTCTGAAGCTAAGCAGTAATAAACATCTTGAAAAAGCCTGTGGGTAGAATATAAAGCCAGCAGGAGGAGGAGGAGGAGTACAAATGTTGCACAATTTCCTCCAAAGTGTCATCGCTGATGGGACCAAACAGTGACATGCTTTGGTTTTAAGTGGACGTAAGGACAATGCAGCCCCTATGCCTGATATGGAGAAACTGACAGCTTGTTTCTGAATTTGTCAGTTAAGAAGGAGGCCAACTCACTGCATGACTAAGTGGATGA
>CAFUXE010000047.1:1237182-1249287 GCA_903364295.1 Serranus cabrilla | reverse complement strand
GCTGGAGCAAAGTACTGACTCTCTCAACACACACACACACACACACACAGAGACACACACACGTCACATTTGAAAACATTTCACAGGCTAACATCAATTTCCTGGAGACTTTTTCTTACCTTAACCATAACTACTACTTACCTAACCTTAACCACTGACCCAAAAATCAGCTTTTTCCATATCCAGTTCATATTGAGTGGCCTAAAGGAAGGACACACACAAATATTACACACATTATAGACACACACACACACCTGCATTCGATGCTTGTAACGACCCTCATTGACGACCACATCGTTATTTGGTTCCTGCACTCAAGTACAACCCACAAGAGTGTCAAAATTAACACCATGACACACACACACATACTACCACCCGTTACTCATGTCACATTTGGAAAAATAAATTGCATAGGCTAACAATACCCACTACTTACCTAAACCTTACCTTAACCACTGACCCAAAAATCATCTTTTTCCTAATTTCGTTCATCAAAGGTGGCCTAGAGAAGGGAAACACACACACACACACATATTCATATACATATAGACACACACACACACACACGTCCTTCTATACTTGTAAGAAACCTCATTGATGATCATGTAAGCAATTTGTTCCTGCCCTCAAATACGACCCACGAGAGCATCAAAATGACCATCTTTACTGCTTGTACGATCATCACATCACACACACTGACACACACACACACACACACACACACACGTCCTAATGGCCCTCAGACAAGTGTGTGTTGGTTCGTTAATGGTTCCCTGTGGTCGGTCTGTGTCTCGGGATGCTAAGTGACCATCATCTAGATCTGCACTAATACACTGTAGATACTAATTTTATTATCTTAACAGGGAAATGAATGGTGATGTAATGGAGTAGCTATGGCAGCAGAGCAGAGGAGGGAGGGACCGGAGAGGAAGTGTGAAATAGAAGAAAAAGAGATGAGATGATGGCGTCGAGGCTGGGACTGAAAAGGGCAGATTAGTTGGAAATATAAGGGTGGAGAGGCAGTAATTCCCACCCTCCTCCTGGCCTAAAAAGGACCATTAATGTTCCCTTGATGAAGGCACTTGAGCCTCAGTTTGGCCAGCGGGTGCAAAAAAAAGGAGGTTGTACAGCGCCGCTCCTGCATGTGAGTGTTTGTAATTACCCAAATGTTCAGCAGCCAGATAAAGACATGCACGCTCAGCAAAAAAAACCCTCCCTCCGATTAAAAAAAAAAAAAAGTAAGAAAATGAGGACAAAACACTAGAACCAGACTTCTATTTCTGTCTCCCCTCTCCTCCCCCCGTTTTGGTTTAATTTTAGGCCCGCTGAGGCTCTGCCAGGTTTCTGTGGCCAAAAGTCGAGAGGCAGCAGACTGAAGAGCCACAGCTGTCCCACGATGCACCTGGTCTGAGGAGGGACGGCAGCGAAGAGATCCTCCGGCGCATATCTGTCAAATTTAACAGATGAATGTTTAACAGTGAATTAAAGTGGCTGATCAACAGTTTTACATACATCACTTTGTGTCAGTGTGAAGTTAATGAAGTCAGATATGTATTGCATGTTTATTCCAGAAGATGGCACTCTACTATAGGACAGAGGGGACCGAGGCGTTGAAGTCTTACAGTTTGACGCCTAATCAAGTCTCAACGAGCTCTAAAAAAGAGGTTTAACAACAGAGGATTAATATATTCAATTTACAAAAAGCATAAATGATTTAAAGCACAATTTAATCAGAGAAACAACATCAACTTTCTCCTCGTTAATGAAATAGTTGCAGCCATAACTCCCGCCTCCTGTCAGTGCCAGATGTGCACCGCAGTGGTCACATATTTTGGGTCAAAGTTCAATTTAACTATTGCTGCAGAATCTGGAAAAAAAACCCATAGTGGTAAATGGGTCATCCAGCCAATGTCCCAATAAGTATCATCAGAGTTTGGGATGTTCAGCCAAGATCACAGCTGATTAGTACTGTGTAACCCACACCATTTTTTTTTAGATGAGTTAAATTGATACAGAGAGATATAAAGAATATGTTTGATAGATTTGGGAGTTAAAAGTAGCAAAACCACACTGCAGAAATACTCTGCTTTAAGTAAAGGTAATGCATTCTAAACTTAAATAAAAACCTGACATTATAGATCATAATGTATTAGTTGTGATATATATTTTGTGATAATAATCTAAATCAGCAAAATAACTAGTAAGTTATCAAATAAATATTATAGTGTAGAAAGTCCAGTATTTTCCACAAGATTGTTGTGGAATAGAAGTGTAAAGTAGCATTTATTTGAAATACAAGTACCTCAAAACTGTAGTTAAGTGCAGTACATGATATACAGTTCTTCCTGACCTTGCATGTAAAATGTCATAGCTGTGTGTAGACTCTAAAGCCAAACAGTTCTTTTCTAGCCAGGCATTGCCAGACTAATTTTAAAATGCATATTAGTCAGAAACCTGTCAGTCTATTTTTGATTTCCAAGGGGGTGTTATCAGCGAGTGCAGACAAAAATGCCTCTTAACAGAACCATTGATAGACCTACAACCAGTCATGGCAACTAAACGTGACCCCCATGTCACAAACTTTTTTGAATTGCAAGTCACTAAAATATGTTGGTGAATCAGGAACAAAATCTTGATTCATATCTGATTTTACAGTTTTATCTGAGTTATGTGATCCCCACAAAATAAAGAGTAAAATAATGCACTTTCATGTAAGCTGCACAAAATGCTAGAAAACATTGTGTGTTGGTGCCCCGCTGCATGCAGCTGGTGCCCTTTTGTTGCCCCTGCCCCTCAGAAAGCCTGAGTCCACCACTGCTTAATGCCACAACTTATCCCAGTAATTGTGGAGGTTGAATCCTGTGAAAAGTTAGAAACATTTCTAGCAGACAAATAAGAGAACTAGGTGTCAAAATTTGAGCGCTCTAACACAAAAAAATCTGCAAGTTATAGGTGCTGAAACAAAAAGTGTTCCAACCGTCCCTGGTCTCCCCTAAATGGGTCACATTCCACCACTGGACTTGTATGCAAATCCATAATAGTGCACGTGTTAAAACATGAACAAAGATGAATAAAGTTGTTGATAGAGGAGCTGTTTTGGATTGACAAGTGTTTGTTTAGGAGGAGCGTGAAACATGACTCCTCCACAATAAGAGGTGTTTTTAACGGAGGACAATCATTCGATATAAAAGCGGTGGCGTGAGCCCCGGAGACGTCAGCAGTCCCCGCCTTGAATTATAAGAATCAATTGTTCGATTTTTTTTTTTCCCTCCCCAAATCAGAATAGATGGTTGGAGGCGTTATGTGACTGTGAGGAGGAGGCGCGGCTGTCAGAGGCACCCAAACATCTGGAGAAGTGAGACTGGAATAAAAACTCTCATCAGTGGATCTGTGTCATTTAACACTCATCCGGATCATTTTCACTGGAAACAGTCTAAGAGGTTTGAAGAATGCGTCGCACCTCAGCCTGGGTCGGCTGGGCGCTGTGTTTGTGCGCATCTTTGGCCGCGAGCGCGCGGGACGAACCCGAGGACGAGGAGATGGTCCTGGATCTGAACCGTGAGGACGGGACCAAGCCTGAATCCGGAGCCGAGCCGAGTGCGGAGTTCCTCAAGTGCATCAAGGTAAATTCATTGTGCATCTTCGTCCAGGCTGCAGAACAGCCTGTTCCTACCTGAGGATCTGTACCTGACAAGTTTGAAGCCGTCATCATCTCATTATTATGCAGATTCTTTAAAATATTATATTATAAATGTGTTCCTCTAGATTCCTTGCAGCCTTTTAGAATATTTTGGGTCAAATAATCCATCAGACAAGGCTGCTGATTGGTTAATTCTGCTATAATAAAGCCCCAGAGAGCGCATAATAAAAGTGATTTACTATCCACTAAAGTATTGAGAAAAAAACTTTTTATAAGCATGCATCTTTTCCCCTGTGCATGCATTAGGGAAGAGCACCTGTACTCTTATGTTCTGTGTGTGTGTGTGCTCCAGGCAGCGTGGCGCATGCCCGGTCAGTACCTGGTCATACTGCGTCAGGGGGCGCATGACTCTCACGTGCAGAGGACCATCAGGAGGCTGAGGGCCAAAGCGTCCAGGAGGGGGGACCTGCTGGAGGTCCTGCAGACGTACTCCGGAGCTCTGCACGGCTTCCTGGTCAAGATGAGCAGTGACGTCCTTCACCTGGTAACTGCCTCACCTGTAAAATTAATAAGGTGCTGGTGAATGTAGGTGTGGTTAACTTCTTGTAGGTGAGAACTTAAAGCTGGTTCCAGGACAGCCCTCAACAATCAGAATATCTATTAAGTATGGATAGAAATGATAAAGTCATTAATTACAAAAGTAAGGGTACTATTATACATTACATTATATCATATTCTGTTGGAAAAAATATAAATAAAATGTAAATAAAGGATTGCAACAATTTTAATATATATATATTTAATTGAAAACTGTACAAAAACTAAAATTGAAAACTTATAAACTTTGTTTTTGGATTTCCGTCTAACACAGCATCAACTCTTTTGGGATCAGGGTTGGCCGGTTTAATGATTTACAGTAAAAAAAAAAAAAAAGAAAATCTCTTAACAGAAAGCAAAAAGAAATGAAATCATTATTGCAAAACTTAAATTATTAGGATCTGTGTGGCAGTTTTGCTGATCTTTGATTTGAACATTTTTGGACACCCAGATAATAAAGACATGTCAGTGGTATTAAGATTCAATAGAACATAAAGTTTTATGTTTTCTTAACAACAGCTGACATCTATATCTATATCTATATCTATCTGTGGGGGATTCGCCTCATTGGTAGCATGTAGATGGAGAGTTAAAGGGGACCCAGGATAGGCCCCTGGGGGACTCCTAAAAAAGAAAATTGAACATGAGAGAGTCGAAAGCATATTTCTTGAAATCATCAACTGGTCTTTTTCAAAACTTTCACTTATAATATCTAAATATACTACTGCAAGTATGAAAGATTGTGCACCCTTAACAGGCATCTCGCAGGTAAAGTATGACAACTTAAGAAAATAAATCTGATTGTGTTCCTGCCAGGCGATGAAGCTCCCTCACGTCCACTACATAGAGGAGGACTCGTCCATCTTTGCTCAGAGCGCCCCCTGGAACCTCCAGAGGTTACTGCAGCCTAATGGAGGCACCTCTGAAAACGGAACATACCGACCGCCCAGTGAGTCCACATCTCTGTATGTCTCACACACACACACTCACCCCTGAGGTGATCATAGCTCAAATGCACACACCCTCTGTCCCCTGCAGACGATGGAGGGATGGCGGAGGTGTATCTGATGGATGGCAGTGTCCAGAGTTCTCACAGAGAGATTGAAGGCCGAGTGCTCATCACAGACTTTAATAGCGTCCCTGAGGAGGATGGAGTCAGAGTTCATAGACAGGTTACACACAAACAAATACTTATTTGTCATTGCAGCTCAATAAAAAAAGCTTTCGGTTTTACTTGTTTGTTTAACCCTTTACAGGCCAGCCAGTGTGACAGTCACGGCACGCACGTGGCGGGGGTTGTGAGTGGGTCGGACTCTGGTGTTGCTCGAGGTGCTGGTGTGAAACTCGTCCGTGTGCTCAACTGTCAGGGGAAGGGGACCGTGTCAGGAGCTCTGGCAGGTAGGACGACTGGCACCAAACTCAGGGGCCCAAAGGTTCAGGGGCCCCTGGCCTTCACATACAAAACATTACTGAAAGACACTCAGAAATACCGTAAAGAAACATAAAGAGACTACAAAGAGAAACAGAAAGATTAAGGAGAGACTCAAAATGACTGAAAAGGGGTAAAACAACCAAAAAGAGACACAAAATAACTACAAAGAGACACAAAATTAGAACGAAGAGACACAGAAATTACTACATTCAGACAAAAATAACTACAGAGACACAAAATGACGAAAAAGAGACACAAAATGACAAAAAAAGAGACATAAAAAAGAGACACAAAAAAGACTACATATAGACAAAAATTATTACCAAGACACACAAAATAACTACAGAGACAAAAATGGCAACAAAGAGATAAAAAAAAATGATAATAAAAACACCACATTACTACATAGAGACAAAAAGAACCACAAACAAACACAAAAAAACACAAAGAGACACAAAATGACGATTAAGACACATGAAATAACTTCAATATACAAAATGACAAAAATATTGATAACCAGCTATAGAAGCTGTGTCCTGTTCCTGTGTAGGAGGTGGTGGGACTTTCTGCATGTGTGTGCCCAGGGGCCAATTATTTGATAATCCGTTCATGCTCCCAGGGATCTGTTGTACTGCAGAGATTATGTATCACCACCAGTTCCACCCAACACCGTCCACTGGCTGTGAAACATTCCTTCCTTGCGTGTTCGGATCACACTTTAAGCCCATTCTCAGGATAGTCATTTTGCATAAAAAGCGAGTGTGGAGATGGAGCTGCTGTTGCATGCAACCATTATGTAGAAACACATTTGCAAAGAGAAAGGGAGGGCCAGCATTTCTGCAGCAGCAGCAGGGTTTAAATAGTTTTCTTCAAACCAAGAGAATCTTTTCTGAACTCTCCTGTCCCACTCAGGTATGGAGTACATCCGAGCATCTTTACTGGCCCGTCCAGTGGGAGCTGTGGTTGTTTTGCTGCCTTTCGTCGGAGGTTTCAGCCGTTCATTGAACGCAGCCTGTCGGGACCTGGTGGCCAACGGAGCGGTGGTCATCGCCGCTGCAGGGAACTACAGAGATGACGCGTGTCTCTACTCGCCTGCTTCAGAGCCTGAGGTTACATACTTTATTTTAAAGATTAATGCATTCACACACAACACTTACCTTCACTTCTTGTGCATGTGTGTGTGTGTGTGCAGGTCATAACAGTCGGGGCTGTTAACTCAGCGGACCAGCTCATGTCCCAGGGAGCCGGGGGCACCAACTTCGGCCGCTGTGTTGATCTGTTTGCACCCGGTGATGACATCATTAGTGCCAGCAGCGACTGCAGCACCTGTTTCACATCCCGGAGTGGAAGCTCCCAGGCTGCTGCACACGCTGCAGGTACACACACACACCTGAAATAAAGACAATAAAACAAGAAAATAAAAACGTAGCAGCTGTTAAAGTGCTTTATATTTTGGTTTGTGCACATGAAGGCATAGCAGCAGTGATCCTGTCGTCCAATCAGAGCACGTCGCCGGTGCAGGTCCTGCAGATGATGCTGCATTATTCCGTCAGCAACACAATCAACTTCCTCTCCCTGTCTGACACACAACGCCTCATTACTCCGAACCTGGTGGCAGCCATGCCTCCTGCCAACAGCACAAGTTAGTGACGCACAACACTGGATCTTACACACACACACACGCACACAAACAGCATCAGGGAGGAGTTCACGCTGTGTTTGGGTGTGCAGATGAGGAGCTTCTGTGTCGCTCAGTGTGGTCAGAGAGGTCAGGGGTCATGAGTACTGACAAGGCGGTCAGTCGCTGCCGTCTGGGGGAGGAGATGATGAGCTGCAGCAGCTACACTCCTGATGGGGTCCACAAGGGAGAAACCATCACTGTGAGTCCAAATGATCTCTCAAAAACACCTCAATGTACTGATAAAAAAACCTGAACTCAGGTGTGTTTGCAGGTGAACAGCGGGCGGATGGAGTGTAACGCTGCAGGAGGGGGAGGTGTGTATGCTGTGGCACGCTGCTGTGTCATAAGTGGTCTGCAATGTCAGGTCCATGCAAGTCCTGCACCCGGACAGGATGCACAGTGTGTCGGCCCGCAGCATCACCTGACAGGTAAGTCACAGCTACAATCTGCTGTCCTGGAGGGAGGAAAATATAGTTATTGTGTGTTAGATAACAAGATATCTTAAAGTTAAAGCTAGCGTGTGTGTGTGTGACTTTTTAAAAATACTTGTTTTGTGTTCACACCTGGTTTTTAGCTCATTTTTAGTGACAGACTGACACAGAGCTGCTCGTCCATTGACCAAAACCTAAATTGTATGGCCTGAATATGATAAAACACATCTGGGGGAATGTAAAAGAAAAAAACTTTAACTTTCACGAACTGAAAAAACACTATTTCTACACTAAATAGGAGCATAATCTACAAAATGAACATCATGCTGCATTGAAGAAGGCTTGAAACTAGTGATTTAGACCATAAAATGGAAAAGGAAAATGTTTACTGAGGTAATAAATCAGGTGAAAAGTAGCGGCATTTTCCCAAAATACAGTCTGACTTCTTCTTGCAGCCACTGGAGTCGCCCCCTGCTGGCTATTTAAAAGAATGCAGGTTTAACACTTCATTTTTCAGACCGTATAGGTAGCATTTATATTCACATCTAATTCTCAGCAAGGAAGCACATAAATTTCACCCTACTTATTTAGAAAGGATAAAAAATTGAGGTGTTGGAGTCGGTGGAACTTGTAAATTAGCTGCTGTACTGTATATGAAGCACCCTTTAAACTGAGTACCAGCTTTTGATGTGGCTACATTTAGAACACCTCAGTCAGTTGTGCCAGTTACCATGGCAATCACCCTGAAAGGAAAATGTACTCCCCGCCAACATAAATACCAGCTACATGTGCAGGAGCAAGTGCAGGGTTGTCAAGCGCGGTTATGACGCTTGAATGGTTTGTTAGTTTACATTTAAACTCATTCATTGGCTGCTTGCTGAACGGGTCAGTGCGCGTCTGAGAATCACTAATGGACTTTCAAAGTTTGTGCCTGTTTGAGCTTGTTTGAGCTCGTTTGAGCGTGCTGCTCGTGTCTCTGCAGGCTGTACGTCTTGGTCCGCTGCTGACGTCTCGTCCAGCTCGCGCCCTCTCCACGGCGGCGGTCCGAGGCGTTGTGCTGTGAAAGACGGGGAGACGTCTCACGCCGTGTGCTGCCACGCTCCATCTCTGGAGTGCCACCTGCTGGAAAACACATCAGCTGATGAGGATCAGGTGAATATTTGAAACAGATAGACTTAGGTACACCTGTGCAACTGCTCGTCAACACAAATATCTAACCAGCCAATCACATGGCAGCATTTAGGCCTGTAGACATGGTGAAGCTGAAATTGTCTGTTGGGATTAAAAAGAAATTTAAAATGTAAAGGCACTTGTTATGCAGAATGGCCCCACTCAGGATGTTTTATATGTTCCATATATATTATTAGATTATTTGTACTGAGGCCATTATGTAAGCAGCATTTTAATTTAGTAAAGATAGGGCACATTTTAACTTCTTACTATTCTGTTAGATTATATAAAAATGTCGAATCACTTTAAATTGATCATGTTTTTCATGTTAAATCTTGATCTAAAAAGTAACTAAAGCTGTCAGCTAAATGTAGTGGAGTAAAAAGTACAATATCTACCTTAAAATGTAGTGGATAAGAAGTTTAAAGCTGCAGAAATGGAGGTGTAAAACTAGACTTAGTGCAGTACTTGCTTTGCTTTAGTAAAATCACTTAGTTACAGTCACCACTGGCCGTGTGCCAAACAGCTGGTCCGAGTGTTTCACAAACTGCTGTCTGGGATTTTCACGCACAACCATCTCTAGGGTTTACAGAGAATGGTCTGAAAATGAGAAAATACCCAGTGAGCTGCAGATCTAATGGATGCCAGAGGTCAGAGGAGAATGGTTAGACTGGTTCGAGATGATAGAAAAGCAGCAGTAACTCAAATACAACCAAGTTCTGCAGAAGACCATCTCTGAACTCACAGCACGTCCAACCTTAAAGCAGAAGACAACAGCACTTTAAGTTCACACTTCATCTATGAAAGCGGCAGGTGAATGCACATTTGATTTTGACCCACATCTTAACTGTTCCTTTACCTGCTGCAGGTGGAGGTGTCCTGTCCCTCCGGCTGGACGCTGACAGACTGTAGCGCCATCTCTCAGGGCTCGGCTATATTGGGGCCAGTTGCTAAGGGCAACAGTTGCCGTGTCCACAGTGCGGCAGGAGCTGACGGGGCAGCTGGCGTCGCCGTTTGCTGCCGCGTCAGACCACCAGAGCAGCACGCTGCCACTCTCCACCGGTCCACTCAAACACCTTAAAAACAGCTCTGATGTTTCTCTTTAATGTTCTAACGCTCTCTGTGTGTTTCACTTTTAGGGTTGAAATCTGCTCCTGCGCACATATTGTACTAATGCCTCAGACTTGCATATGTTGCCTCATCTCATACAGTTTGTAAAATGTAACCAAATATTTTTGTAACTTTTACAAAACAATTATGACAGAAAGAGATTTCATGTATCATTTGTGTTTTCTTTTAAATAATGAAACATTCTAATAATTTTTTTTTAAAGGTCCCACATTAGAAAAAGGTCTCCATGTGTGTTTTTTTTTAATGCTCGGTGCTATATAAATTTTATGACAGCAGAAAAATGCTCAATCCATGGAGAAAGAGTCATTTAAAAGATGCTGATGTCACAACTTTACAATATATACATTCCCCGGCTGCAATGATGGTGCAGAAACAAACACTGACCAATCAGAGCAGACCGGGCTTTTTCTCATTAAGGGGACTTAAAGAGACAAACAGAGGCTGAATACAGGTATATTCAGACAG
Organism: Serranus cabrilla; assembly: GCA_903364295.1. Taxonomy (NCBI): domain Eukaryota; kingdom Metazoa; phylum Chordata; class Actinopteri; order Perciformes; family Serranidae; genus Serranus; species Serranus cabrilla. Next base: position 1,238,740 of record CAFUXE010000047.1, on the reverse strand, counting down.
ACAGCATGAGGAAAATAATGCGTTTTTATGCCTTTGTGATGGAGCAATAAGCCAGTATTTATAATACCAACACCTCCAAACTGAGGAAGCCCAAACCTTCATCATTCAGCCATCAGTAATTGTGTTTTTTCACCTCGTTTCCTACTGTGTCATGCCAGAATGACTTTGTGAGAAAGGACAATGAAACACAGGGGGACAGTCATTACAGCTGAAATAGCCATCAGAGTGAACAAACAACTCACATACACACACACGCACACACACACATGACTTTAGGACTTTGGCAGCAGCAGCAGCACCGCAGTGAGTAATCAGCCTGATTAGCTGCTTGATTAATAAGCTTAGTTATTGTCTGCACACTTTGTTTTGTCTTCAGTCTGGAAGAGCAGACCCTTATTAAAACCTGACTACTTTTTACTTGAATTAAACACCTTTGTCTCTCCTGCCTTTATACAACAGAAAATAACATAAAAAATGGTGTGAAAAACACAATTCTTACACCCTGATTGTCACTGAGCGCTCTGCACGGCAGCTGTGGCGAACTGATGAGTGGACTGAAGTCTGATTGGTGCAGGAAACCTGATATCATTACTGGTAAATTGATACAAGCTCGGCTCATCAGTGAACAGGTTATTATAAACCGTCTCATGAGGCCATGAGGGTTATGATGTGGAGCTCACTTGACCACCCAATCACAGCAGACATTTAAACTCATAGCAGGAGAAGCACAAGTGCTGCTAGAACCATTAATTATAATGAAGGCTCAGCTGTATTCAAGTGTGCAATAACACTGTGACATGCACTTAAAACTGAAGCAGATGAATGTTGTTATTGTGTTTTTTACACCTCTGCTTTTCCTGATTTAACAATGTCTGCAATAAAAAGGTTTACTCATTGTCTGCAGGATTGAAAATCAAATAAACATATTTTCCTGTAGCGCTACTTACAAATCTGGATTGTTTTGGTGAGTGTTGGAGCCATAGAGATGTCTGCCTTTCTAATATAATGGAGCAACATGGCTCAAAGCATCACAAAACTGCAATTTCTCTTTCCAAAAATCCAGACCCGGAGAGATAATCCATCGCCGCTGAGTTTTTCAAGTGTATTGTTTTGGCGCTTTGAAAACAAGCCGAGTGCCATCTGGCCAATATCTCACTCAACACTCAGCGAGTCAAACCCAAACAATCGGACTGATAAACAGCACTACAGGTACGGTTTGAAATCCCGCAGCAATCGACATGAACAAGGAAAGAAAAACGAAGGTGCACAAACATTTTTGTAAGGTGACACAAAAATGAAAACAATGTTTACAAAAGGTTGTGCATTCCAGTTTATTTTATATCAAATTTCCCCTTAATCAAACTCTGATGTACAAATTAAAACTGAGTTTTAACATGCATTACAGAATCCTGCGATGGCAGAAGTGAATCTTCAAAATTGAATGACAGTAAAAACCCGTACAGATGCCAATCCCTACCCACGCACTTCCCCATCCCTCCCTGCATCCCAGGATTAAAACTAAAGATTGTTTCAAAGTGTTTTTTCCTCTTTTTTTTTT